>JASPKZ010008794.1:0-113686 GCA_030220185.1 Diploptera punctata
ACTAATGAAGAAAATAGAAATATTTTTACAAATTAAATTTTAAAATCCATTAATGTTTCAGAGAATGAATGCCAGAAGTGTTTATTCCTCTGTATATACGTGGAAAATGTATGTACAGACCTTCCTCTCAATCAGGTAAATATTCAATTACATAAGTATCATGTGAAATGAGGGTTACAAGGAGAAATCCAGGAAAATTCACTTTCCGTCATAAAATGCTTTTAATTGAGGCGATTAGAAAACAAAGGTGGTACTGATTTTTCTCTTGAAAAAAGTGAGTGTGTTAAAAGCATTAAGTGTTTTTCGCGTTATCTGCGGAAAACAGCATCACAAGAGGTATCATTTTGAATTACCTACGATTTTCTTATGCACTTCAACTTCAAAACTGTTTTCTCAATTTACTGTAAAACTTGCACTTTTTCTTTTAACCACCTCAATTATACAACCTACTTTTTTCAAAATATGTGCCTAATTTGGAAAGACACGAGTAAACTTTAAATCTTTCGTCACTCCTAAACAATAGTGCTTTCCATTGAGAATCTAATACTCTATTTCGACAATAAAGTGAGCAACCTGGTACTTTTTCAGTTCCCTCAAATGTGTATTAATATATCACGTAGCACACTATATATTGCATTGAAATGCTAATTCACTGGAAATCAAAACAAATTTAACTCTAAAATTGCAAATATTCTGTTGTTTTCATTCTTATAGGTAAAATTTCCTTTCATTGTATTTCATCATCATCATCATGATGAACAAATTCGTTTTAGGCCATGTGGAGCTGTACGGTAAACCTAGCGAAGATGGTCTTGATCTTTCCACCGATGTTTTGGTCTTCCTTTGGTCCCTATGTTCCAGTTGGGGTATAGTTGGAATGCCAATTTTGGAAGTCTATTTCTTGCCATTTCTTCATCAGATGATTTTTCCATTCTTGTTGGTATCTTTGTATATCTTCGTTTAAACTTGTTACTCCAAGTTTTCCTCTGATAGTAGTTGTTCCTTTGGTGATCCAGTCTCTTAAACTCCTAACAATGATCGTAAGAAGCGCATTGGCTTACTTGAAGTTTATGAGAGTTTCTTTTATTTAAAATCCAAATTTCACTTCCATATTTTAGGGCAGCTTTTGATGTGATGTTATGATAATCTTAGTTTTTTCTCTGTCCTCATCTGTTTACCAAAATATCTTCGTATTACCCCATTCATTTATTATTATATTTTTGTAATTTTGAATCAATGTCACTCTTATACTCTGCAAATACACTTCCTAAGTAAGAGAAATCTGACACTTGTTCTATAATTTTTCCATCAATCTCAATTTTCACCCGTTGTATGTTTTTTCCACATTTTGCCATTGTTTTGGATTTTGATGTGGAAATTTTCATATTATATTGTGCTGGCAATTTTGAATAATTGATATGGCTGCTATTTGTAAGCTATCTTCGGAAATCTGATAATATTATTTGATCATCAGCATATAATATTGTTTGAATTATTTTATTCCTAGTTATTGAAATTCTACTGTTTTACTGTTTGTTTTCCATTCTTGCACTACTCTGTTAATATATATATTGAATAAGAGTGGAGATTAGTCCACATCCTTGTCGAACACCTTTGCCTGTGTTTATGTGTTCTGTTATTTCTCCATCTGGTAATTTAATTTTGATTTGATAGAGATTTTGATATAAGCTTTTGTATGGCTCGTATTACCATGTGAGTGCTATATGTTCTTCATACAGTATCTGCCAACAGTTTATCTCGGTTTTACATTATCATATGCCTTTTCATAGTCTATAAATAGTATGTACAGTGGGAGATTAAATTCTCTCCTTTTTTCCATAATTTGTTGCAGGGGTAAATATTGCATCTTATAGTGATCCTCCCTTTTCTAAATCCCACATTGGTTCTTCTTCCAAAAATGTTTCACTTCTTACTGATTAACTTATTATTGTATTTTAACATCTTTAAAATAAACAAAAACTTCATGCCGCGAGTGGCTTGCAAGGACAATTTATCTATTAATTGGCTGACCTCTTGTGTCATTTTATAAGAGGTTAGGGTTTAAAAGTGTGTAAAGTGATCCCTACTACAGGCCACAGACGATAATGTAAACAGTATATGGTTGGTATGTGGTCAGGATGTCTCTCTAATTCTTATACTCGCTATTTATTAGAGCTGCATAAATTCATTGCGATCCTGGGTGAACACCGATCTACTAACTAACTAACTAACTAACTAACTAACTAACTAACTAACTAACTAACCGGTTCTATCTATTGCTTGAATATTACATTTTAGAAGATGAAATGTTATTTATTAATTAGACTGTAAGAAAAATAGTCTCTGTTAATTTAGAAATTCAGTTGATAAACTTATTTGTTGAAATTCTGTCAATAACGATCGAACTCATAGGTTTTATGGTTGGGCGGACATAGTCTCTCCATACATCCCTGTCTTGATATAATTTGTTCCACTCATCCACTATATAATCTTCCCTCAAATCATTCTTGGTTCTACCAACTTGGCGTTTCCTTACGGTCCACCGATCACCTACTGACCAATATTTCTTGAGAACATTTATTCTCCATAGGGTCTTGTGGACTTGTGACAAGACATGATACATTAGGTGCGTTGGAATTTTCAATTACTGTATGAATTATTGTATGGAAATTTCCACATTAATGATTTACTTCCACCTATTGCTTGCTTTGTTCATTAACTCCAGGTTATCTACTTATTTATAATATCGATCTTATTGATTTTCTCCTTTAATAATTCTCTATGTTTTGCAAGTTAATACACGACACTTCATTTGTTCTCAGGACTTACAATATTATACACTACATAAGTTAGTTATTTCGGTTAGATCAACATAATGTTTTAGGTCTAGTTTAATGTGTAAAGTTAACGGAACAAATTTCCATAAAACATCACGAAACCTCTTGAAAGACCAGTGAGAGTGAGTATGTTAAAGGCATCAAGTTATCTGGTGGAAAGGCACTCATCACCCCAAAGTTATATATTTGTAAATGCGTAAATCTAAATAAAACAATAAAAATAATAAAAATAAAGCGATCCTATTACAGAAGGTCTCAGAGAAATATTGACAAAGTAGGAGATTATGACTGACGCCTCTTCAAACAATTGGGAGGACTATTTATCTCCCGAGTTTCATGGTACTGCGTGCATGGACATTTTTAGTCCAAGAAAATATATCAGGTACTTATTGAATTCAGAGGCTGAGAACAATCCGGTGACATGATCCTAACACAATGTTTGGTCAAGTACTAAAAATCCTGACCTCATCTGGAATCGAACTCGCTACCTCCCGCCTTGTAGTATATTTTGCCTTAGCAAATTATGCAACACGTTTCCCCCACTATTTTTTTCCAGAATATTTTCATCAATTGTTTCCTATTCTAGCTCATGTTGATATCCTTATTTAAAACACCAATTCATTCCTCTATTTGTTTTTGATTATTTTTCTTTAAACTTTTTTTTTGCTCGAAAATTGGACATCCATGTTTTTGCGCTGGGCAGATGAAAATTAAGCCTGAATGAAAATAGTATATTCGATGCGCAGGTTGCGAAGTGGTTTTTATAGAGATGGGGAAAAATGTTTTAAAAAACCGAAGCGTTTACCGATGTTTTTTAATTTCCGAAATTCTGTTAAAACACTTCACAAACGTGCGTTGTACATTATTTTTTGCGCGATGGTGTTTTCAAAATAATATAAAATAATTACTTCGTTGGGAATATTTGCGTTCGTTATAAACAACTGACTAACGTTAATAATGATAATAATGATAATAATAATAATAATAATAATAATAATAATAATAATAATTTATTGTTTTATTTTACCTTGCAGATTTGAGGCCTTGTCTGCAACTCAACCAGGTTTTAAAAAGTACCAAAAAATAGTCTTACGTCTAAATTACAATAAACATATAACCAATTACATGTTATAAATATATATACAATTATTATTTTGTTTACTGTAGATTTAAACGAATTAAACTATACTATGTGCAAGATATATATAAAAAAGAGAAGAAATTATTAATGACCATTGTATAAATTTAAATAAATAGAGAAAATTAATTATTATACAACAGGTAACTGTATACGCGTGGACTTAAAAGTACCAAGAGTGCGGGCAACCTTCGATATCTAGAGGAAGGAAAATTCCAGGAGCGGGCAGAGGCTACTGTGAAAGGAATGTAGAATAAGGGGAAGTGCTATGAAGAGGGATTGTTAGCAGTACTGTTTATCTTGTGACCCCCAGTGTCAATATTGTGGTAAGAGGATAACTTCTCAAATCTGGACGCCAGGTAACTCGCAGTGTAGGAAGTAGAAGAAGCTTGAAAGAGACTGCATTTACTGCTGTCAGTAAGATAGAGCCCAAGAGAAGTGTTGGGAAATGTGGTCATTAACGAAGAATATTGAAAATGAATGGAACGCTACTATTATGAACACGGCTGGCGACAAAGTCATAGTTTGGATCATTATATATAACGTCACAATAATCGAACGTGTGGCAACACAAGATTCTGCACAAGGATTTATTTTAATGAAAAACTGGGAGAAAATTCTTTAAACGTCTAAGATAATGTAAGATGGAGAAAGTTTATTGTACATATGTGTTTTCACTTTTGTTTGGCAGATTAAATTTGGGTGAAGATATTAACTGAAGAAGAATAAGGGATACATTATATTATTTATAGTAATATTTGTTAACAGTGTGGGCAATGTTTATTAGTTGAAATTAACTAAGAGAGCCGTGGCATCCATCTAGTCATTAAAATGGCGGAAAGTACGTATTTATTCTGTTGTTATATTGTTTCAAAATAAAGTTCAGTTCATAATATATCAGTGATTGGTTTCGTATATTCACTCACCTTTGTATAACACATTGCACGTAGTATTGCATACAGGTTAGTGGTTTACTTCCCGCACGTCGGAATTTTATCACGTTAATAGTACAGTATTTAGTACATTGAAAACAGTACTCCAAAAATCTGCTACCATCTATGAACATGTATTGTACTAGGAGACTTCAATACTAATCTTATTAGCCACAAAATTCTTACACACTATACTATTACAGACAATGTTCCAGTCATGCAATTGACAATACTGCCTTAGAACCACACCATTCATACTAGGGATTCTGACAACACTACTAGACTTAATTATAACAAAATATCCTCAACAAAGTTATAACTAGTGGGACAGATTAGAAGCTCCAGGCATCTGTGCACATGACTTAATATACATTGAATAATTTCATCCTTTGCTCTAAAAAAACGTAGACCTAGGACTTTGTAACATACAGAGAACTTGGAAACATATAAATTAGCGCCAATTAATTGATGACGCTGCCAAAACTACCTTGGAACACATATGGACATTAGGGACTGTAGACAGAGAAAGTTGAAAATTTTAAGACCATGATTTTACAATTGTATGACAAACACGCACCTATCAAGAACTAGACGTATAAACAGACCACCTGCCCCTGGATGTTGATAATATCCGGCTTGCTTATGTAGAGAGAGACGCAGCCTTAGGAATCCAGGAGGAACAAAAGACTGACCGGACTTACAGACATACAAACATCTGAGGAATAAAGTCAACCCGACTGTTAAGAATGCAAAACTACGATATGCCCCTACTTATTATTCACACAATCTATGTCCAACTCAGCTGACAGTGGACAAATTTAAAATCAATAGGCCCTTTGTCAAATTAAACTACAGGTAGAAACAGCTGACCTACCATAGATGAGTTGAATTGACCATTTTACCGCCTCCCTTCTGACAACAACCCTCACAACAAAAACAAACGACAATAGATGAACTAATGTCATATTCCTAACCTACCCGAGACAAATTCTTTTTTCCTATATCTCACCTAATGACGCCCAAAAGAGCAGTATTACGTATTAAATCTTCAAGCACAAGGAATAGACCATATATAACAATAACTCTCTCTGCAAAAAATAATATACATTATTCTCCCCACAATAACCCCACATTTTTTAATGCCTCTATAATGCCGGGACTATCCCAGACTCTGGAAAATGGCTTCTAGTTCGTCCTACACCGAAAATCAAACACTCCCACACACTCGATGATTATGACCAATTAGTATTCTTCCTGTTTATCTAAAGCACTGGAACACATAATACACTCACAGTTAACAGACTACCTCACCACACACGACTTACTTGATGAACATCAGTCTGGTTTTAGAACAGGACATCACACAAGTACTGCACTACTTTGACATTGTAGAGGACATAAGAGACTCAATGGACAAAAGCAAACTCACCGCAATAGTCCTACTCGACTACAGCAAAGCCTTTGACACAGTAGATATAGACTTAATGCTAGCGAGACTAAGGACACTACATCTGTCGGAAAACTGCCTTGATTGGTTTGCATCTTACCTCACTAATCGTCAGCAATCAGTTTCTGTTAATAATCGCATTTCTTCCTGGCGCTTGGTGAGGGAAGGGGTACCTCAAGGCGGCGTCCTCGCTCCTCTTCTCTTCTCGATTTATATTAATGACGTGACCAAGAAACTACAAAACTGCAAGCATCATCTTTACGCCGACGACCTACAGATTTACACACACTTTAGGCCTGACGAATTAATGAATATATTGACAAAGTAAACACTGACCTCAGGCATATCATCTTTATGGTCCAGACAATATGGGCTGAAACTAAATGTAAACAAAACGCAAGCAATAATTATCGGACATCCAAGGCTATTACACCTCATAAACAATGGCAATATGCCGGCTGTCATATTAGATAATGAACAAATTCCTTTATACCGACGTCGTTAAAAACTTGGGATTTTACTTAGATTCTAATTTAAAATGGGCATGAGCAAGTAAAACAAACATCTAAAAGGATCTTCTCCATAATGCATTCCCTAAAGCGGACTTAAACATTTTCTTCCTACAACTCTTAAAAGAATTTTAATCCAAACTTTAGTGATGCCGCATTTTGGACTACTGTGACGTTCTACTAACTGACATAAGTGACGGATTGTCGGACAAACTGCAGCGTGTCCATAATATGTGTATCAGATTCATATTTAATGTTCGAAAATACGATCACATTTCTCCATTATTCCACGAATTGTCATGGCTACATCTAAAAGAGAGAAGAAAATCGCACTGTCTAATTCTCTTATTTAAGATCCTACATACCTCGATTCCCAATTATTTATCATCCCGTTTCCAGTATCTATCCTCAAACCATAACTTAAAACACAAGATCACAACATAGTCTCTTACTTAATATACCGCAATATAGGACATCACATCACTCCATGTCATATACCATCTCCACTTCTCGCAACTGGAATTCCCTACCACAAGAAATAAGGGGCTGCCGGACATTGGCAATCTTTTAAAAGAAATCTAAATTTATATTTGCTCTAAACTCGACTTCATTATTATCCAGTGTAAGATATATATATTAATTGGTGTTTCCCGTATAATGTATCATATTTATATTATTATTATTATTATTTATTACTATTATTATTATTATCGTATCATTATTGTTATTACCCTATGAAATGTTGTTTGTACATGACATTTACATTGCTACATTTATTGTATCTTTAACTGTTTATAATTAGTACAGTGTATATCTATATTTGTCGAATATTTATTTGTATTTGTGCTGGTTGAGTGGAAGAGAGGGCCTTATGGCCTTAACTCTGCCAGAATAAATAAATAAAGTATTATTATTATTATTATTATTATTATTATTATTATTATTATTATTATGAAGTTGGCAACCTCGAAATGTAGAAAGTTGACATTTGAATCATGGTCGCCAGTGCTGTAAGTACGACAAAACGCACTATCGCGCGAAAATAAACAGTAAATAGGTACATGATGACTTGCCTAGCTGAGTCTTTAGTTATGACATCATGAAGGTAGCAAAGAACAACACAATATAACAAACACATATCATACCCAAAATTAAGTTTAGATAAAGGAAATGTTTAATTAATAACAATCATAAAAAATATCTAGGGCCATCAGGGATTCCATGACCTTGACGACAGTGGGAGTGTTTCGTGCTAAATCAGAAATAACATGGCTGAGCTAGCTTTACTGGCCAAATCTTGGCCGACAAACAAAATAATTAATTAATCTCGATGAACGTGTCAAACTGCATCAAAGCCGGAAGAGAAAATTTGACTTTCCAACGAATGATGGCAGAAGAGAGATCAATGGCCAGGAGGAAAACGTTAGCCGTAGAGAAAATAATCTTCTACTGGATATAACCTTAAATAAATCCTAGTGTTCCAAGTTGGAGTTTGGATGTTAGGACCCACGCCAAAAATAATCCGAAAAAAAAGCTAGAGTATGTAGAGTCGGGTAAAATATAGTTCAGAAACCTAAAATATTTATTCAGCGTTACGTTATATCTATTTAACGACGCTATTTAACATCTAAGATCATTAGAGCATAATTCAAATCTGAGCGAGAAAGGATCAACATATTTTGCTCCGAGTTATATTTCTTTTCAATCGTGAGGTTCTTTCACGTGCCGTAAATATATTCACGCTACCGAAGTATTTGGTGACTTTCCGACGGAACTGGTACTCAGTATTTTACGCCCTGTAAATCCATAGATCTCGGCGAGTTTGAACTCGTGACCCTGGAAACCAGATGGACGCCATGTTAACCATTGGTCCACCAAGATTGTCTACGACGTTGGGAAGCAAAGAAAAAGGAAACAAAGGACTAAGAGAATATATTTGATATTGTTCTATTTGCAAGTATATTACAAACTAACTAACTCACTGGTATTATCGAACCGTAGATTCATGACCTCACGGACATAAGCTCTCCATACATCCCTATCCCGATTTAATGTTTTGTTATCATTCCCTACATAATCTATTTCCCTTAAGTCGTTGTTAATATTATTCTTCCATCTCATTCTTAGTCTCCCAACTGGGCGTATTCCCTCTGGTTTTCTTATAAAGAAGCTTAATGCACGGTCTTTCATTTCCTATTCTTGACAAATGTCCTGCCCATCGCAGTCTACGAGACTAAGCTCTTCTTATTATATCTGGCTTCCTATAATGGCCATGTAGTTCACTGTTATGTAGTCTTCTCCTTTCACCTTTCTGTTCATCTCTCTTTCGTCCAAAATGTTTTCTAAGAACTTCCACCCAATGTCAAATTAACAAACTTTTAACTTAGTGTCACATTTCATCAACATAAAGCTGTGATTTGGGAATTTATAAACAAGGGATTCTACGAGAAAACTAAATGTAATTTGTTGTTTTATTCGATATGGGGTTTTCCGCTACGTATAGTTAATATATACACTGCTCAAAACAATGTATTTGTGGTTATTTATTTATTTATTTATTTATTTATTTATTTATTATTTATTGCGCATGTTTAGTAAAAACAAATGAATAACGCTAACAATTAACTTTTCAAATAATTCCGCTATGTAAGCAATTGAATCTTGTGCTTATTTTTCAAAGTTAAACACTCCTTATATAGAGTTAGTATCGTGTATGGCCTCCACGACATTCGATGACAGTTTGGCACCTTCGTGGCATGCTCCTAATAAGATTCTGGATTTCATCTTGCGGGATATTCTCCCATTCCTCCTTCAGAGCATCTCCAAGTTGCTGCAGAGTTTGTGGAGCTTGATGTCGGTTCCTGCCCTTCCTATCTAGAAGATCCCACAAGTGTTCAATAGGGTTGAGGTCTGGGCTGACCGCTGGCCACTCCATTACCTCAATTTCATTCCTCCTCAGGAAATCCCTGGTGACAGCCGCAGAATGTGCCCTGGCATTATCCTGCATAGCACAGAAATCCAGGGGCCTACTCCAATGGCAGCAGGTACTACATGCTCTTCCAGAACGTGCTCGATATACCGGACAGCATTCAGTCGCTGGGGTTACAAGTACAAGGTCCGTACGATTGGTTGTACATAACTCCGGCCCACACCATTATGGAACCTCCTCCGAATCTATCAATTACCTGTAGCAGCCTCTGCAGAAAATCTTTCTCCTGGCCGTCCCCACACCCTCAATCGACCATCACCATGTGTAAGACGATATCTGGATTCGTCCGCAGAAGAGCACAGACTCCCACTGGTTCTGGTTCCAATCACCATGGTTTTCAGCATTACGTACGTCTTGCTGCCTTATGCCCATTGTGTTAAGCGTGGTTTTTTTAACGGGCCTTTTTGGACGAATATTCTCTTTCCTTAATCCGTTCCTTATGGTTTGGTCTTCATTGTGATTGTTATATTCTGGTGTAATATATGTTTGCCCTGGTGAGTGGAAGAGAAGGCCACGTTGCCTTAACTCCACCAGGCTAAATAAATAAATCAAAATAAATCTAAATAAATCTAAACCCGGATTCCGGAAGCCATATGAAGGTGATTGTGCAGGTCTTTTGCAGTTTTTGTACGCTGTCGAAGAGCAGAAAGAACACGTATCTGTCAATCCTGGGGCTTGTTTTAAATTTACGGCCCTGGCCACGTCTTCTACAATATTGACCTGACTCTCTGTGCCTGTTGCGTAACCTGGACACCACGGAAGGAGAAACCCCAAGCTCTCTAGCCACTTGTCACAGAGATTGACCTTGTCGTAAAAGATGTAGAGCATGATACACTTAAAACTCATTTAAATGCCTCATTTTGTCAGAGACTTCAATAAACAAGGCAATAATCAACATTCGTCACTATAGCAACATCAGGAAGCTTACCAATTGGAAGTGGCCAGTGCCTTCCAAAATAAAAAAAAAATCTCTATATTTGTTATTTGAGGTAATGTCCCTGTATTTAGGCCATGGATCTTCAAAATTTGTATCCAATGATAAAATTAATAATTCATTTTACATATTGTCCAAGTTTCAGCATCACAGCTTTAAAAAACCATTACTTATTCTATTTATTACTAGTGTTCCTCTAATTGTTTTGAGCAGTGTATTTCCATTCCATTAGCGGTGTTTAACCTTACACTTTGTAGGTACTTTTACGTACCACAGACCACCCGGGCCTTACAGTTGCACCACTTGCCCGGAGATGGATTTCAACAGTGGATCATACAAATACTTTTTTTAATCACACAAGGACATGGTTGGCCTCAGCTCAATGTTAGGGCCACCTCCAAGACAACACAACATTAAGACGAAACCCACATTCACAAAACACATTCATACTAAACATGACGAATATGAAACTGATGGCCAGATGGTGATCGCAGAAAGAAAATTTTGCACCTAATAATTTGCAAAGATGATAACATTCATAGAAAATTTGCATAAAATGCGCCTTGTTGAATAACAAATAATTATGCAATAACTTACGAATGCGTTTACAAAGCAACGTGACTAAATGTGAGATTGAAAAATATTTTAAATTAATAAAATATTAATATTTCACAAACAGAATTCAGAACTGTTTTATCTATAAGTTTATACTGCTAAGAATTTAGACAGATCAATAGACACACGCTTTTTTCTATCAGGTAATATAAATACTTTTTTTGGATACCGTACTTATGATCGTTTTTAAATGGCTCATTCAATAACGTAACCAATTTAACTCTAAACTTACAAATATTCTAGTTTACCTTATTTCAGATAACATTTTATTATGCTTTAAAACTAAGCCATTCCTTTATTTAAATGAATTAAACTCATGGAGCGATAAGTGTGCAAGGCACTTTGTTGTAACAGAGAGGTAGACGTTATAGCTATGTGTGATAAGCCGCTCAACCGTCCGATTCCCAAAGTGTTATAAATACGGTATATACTACAACTGAAATTCTTACACAATTCTATTGGACACCGTTCCACACTAGCCGACATTAAGATGAGTAAATTTATTCCACATAGGGACTCGAACCAGGTCATGTTCGGTAGCTCTGGCGACAAGACGTAATGTCTTAGACGCTGTGTTTATCATTTTCAAACATTATCACTATATGCAAATTTGCCGCACCAACAACTCCCTTCTATCGATTGCTTATTGTTTATAACCTGTATGTTATATATTGTTTGAAATATCCGTTTAAATCAACTATTTTTCACAATGGTCTACTTTTCTTAATTTATTGCAGGTCGTTTTATTTGCTCCTCATCAGGCTTCAAAAATTATAGATTTTTAAGTTGTTTGTTTCCCCTGATAATTATCATCGATTGGATATTTTAATATCAAAAGTTAAGAAAACGTCAAAGTTTATACAAAAAAAATAAAAATCCCGTAACAAAAAGTGATTACTATGTAAATGCACCACACGTCTTTCTCGAGGTTTATTAAGTAAAATACACACAATCCCAACTTATATCACCGGCTACAAGTGGTGTAAATTTATCCCACTGCAAGCAATTAGGAAGCCCTTGCGATATTGACTAGTTAAGACTCACACATTTCTAGACATGTGGTACAAAGACATCAGCCCGATTGTCAGCCTTCCCAACTTAGAACTTATGTATGCTACTCAATTGGTTGAGACGCACAGTCAAACTTAGAGCAATGGGCCGTGAGAAGGTTTACCACTAGTTAAAAATATATATTATCTTTTACTTGTTTGAATCCAGCAATTTTCATAGCGTTAGGATTTATTAGTCGGTTTAATGATTATATGACATCTTCAGGAGAAGAAGAACCTGCGTGAATAACATTACCTCTTCGGGAATCGAATCCTCAATCCTCCGGCTTGTGTACATATTGCCTTACCAGTTACGCAACGTCTCCGGGCTAATTGTTTCAGAATATTTTAATAATTTTCACATTGTGGCTGATGACGGTACTTTTATTTAAATCACATATTAATCCTCTTCTTTTCAGGCTCTGGCACTAACCTATTTTTTATATGTACCCCACAAAGAAATTAATGTCATTGGGACGGCTTACAAGAACTGTGAAAACACATTAAATTAGTATTATAGTGGACTGGCCTCGCTGGTTCCTAGTTGTGGAGGATTCCAGTTCTATCAGCACAAGGATAATACAAGATAAGAAACACACAGTCTATCTAGATGTAAGTTAGAGAGAGGACATTATCAATTAATAACAAGCCATACAGATGAAATAAGGAAGATATTACGTAAAGGTGATAAAACTTTATGTCAACCATGAAATAGTAAAGGAACGATAAATGAACTACTACATGTTTTCCGTTCATTTCAACGTAAGCTAATTTAGAATTTAAAAAATCCACTTTCGGCTACTAGTTGTCTCTCTTTTATTATTCTCTTCTCCCATTAACGAACTTTGTATTTAACTTCTATCTCAATTCAACCTATCCATAAAATTCTATACAATTCACACTATATTCCTACACATTTTAAATACGACCTCTAACCCCTGCTTTTCAGCGGAGATTCGAAACTTGAACTTTTGTTCTACAGAACCACTCCCTAAAAGTCTTGGTGAATTAGCAACGTTTGGAAAACTAATATTTTCATTAGCCTTATATGTTATGGTTCTGGTTTTCGGAAAATTAAAAATAAGTTTGATTTTTTTCACGAAATATAAATTATTTCTGGTATTGAAAAATTACTAAATATAAAATAGCAAAGAAATCCAGAAATATATATTAAATTCATGACATAACTATTACGTTGCTTGTCAATCAACACTTCATATGTTGTATTTATAAAGGAGAAAGAGCAATTTCAATGTTTATTTTCTAAATCAATTGATATGTGACCTAAATAACCAATGTTAATCAGAAAGAATTAATGCGATGTTAGTGTGAGATATTACAGTTTTTTTTTCTAATTTTTCGACCAATGTTTGTTAATATAAAGAAATCCTCATACTATTCGGATGATTTGTGGAAAATTAAAAAACTTAACAGAAATCTGGATCTTACTAACAAACCAACGCTATATATATATATATATATATATATATATATATATATATATATATATATATATATGTGAGTGTGTGTGTGTGTGTGTGTGTGTGTGTGTGGTATATAACATACATATTATTTTTTGTGGCATAGGAAATGAGAGTATCTGTGTTAACTAATATATGATAAAGGTCTACTATACATGTCCACCGCTGTGGTCTCGCGAGGTAGCGTGCTGCCTTGTCACGCAGCGGGCCCGGGTTCGATCCGTGGTTGGGGCAACTTTCTCGGTGAGGTTTTTATCGGGGTTTTTTCCTCAACTGAAAGACAAATGTCAAGAAACACGTAGGCCACAAACGGTCCCCGAAATCATATGGCCATCATCATCATCCTTATTATTATCATCATCATCATCCTTCACCGGTGTGGAAAGCAACGGGAAGCTACCACACCTACAATTCCCTAATAAAGCTGCAAGTATGGCATGAAAATGCTATGATTGCAGCGAAGGACCTGCCTTCGGGCAGAATTACTATGGATGGATTAGGTACATGGTTCAAAATTAGGATTGTTTTTGTATTTTGCAAACCTATATGAAAGGGTTATTTGCCAGCCTTAACTCCCAAATTTCTCAGCAAACCGCAAGAATGCGTGTAAATATTAAGTAAAACTGAAATATACTAAACCTCATTGAGCCACATTTAAAATGACTCAAACAACAAAAACAGTGACATCGTTCGATACCATGAATGTTAAACATCGTTCACTAGGTAGTTCAAAGGAACGGATTCTTATGTCGTCCGTGCAACGTTTCTGCAAATAATTACCAAGTATTTGACTCCCTTGAGATAGTGCTGGGACATTTCTGTTTTTTAAGACCAGAAGTAACTTAGCTATTAACAACCCCTCCCGCTTGCTGAACAAACCAAACTTTGGACGAGAAACCACACAATGAAGCAATAATTATTCATGGCGGAAGGTTAAGTTTGTCCTTTGCAATATCAATCAAAACTGTGGAAAAGAGATCAAACTGGTAGGAGAAAGAACGGTATTAGCAGGTGTCATTTTCTACAGAACAAAACCTTAAACAAGTACTTACTGATCCTCCAAGTTGGTGGTTGGTTGTTAGGCCAGTCTCCGTAAAATGTTCGTACAAAAGAAATACAAATATTATGTATAATCGGGAAAAACATAGTTTGAACAGGCCAAATCATTAAATCTGTGTAATTATATTATTTCTATTTTACGATAAACGTACTTCGTAAAAGCCAAGATTATTAGCATCTCAATTCAAATACAAGCGAATAAAGGACAAAAAATGATCAAAAGTCTCGTTGTTCAAACTTGAGGCTCTTTATAGTGTCCTTAAATCTAGACAGGGAACCAAATTATTTAGTTCGCTTCCATAAGAACCCAGTCTAAGAATTTGTATGCCCTGAAATTCACACTAGCTGGCCGTGTCTGAACCCATGCATTATTAAATCCAGTGTTAACCACACCAAATCGATTACAGCACATATGCTGGAAAAAAACAACAAAAAACAGAGAGAGAAGGAGAGAGAAAAGAAGAGAGAGAAGGAAAAATATGTCTCCTATTGTATGCGTATTACATGTATTTTGTCAAATATTGCGACAATTCCACTTTTTTAAAGTTAAATTTACGATTATGAAATTTAAACGAAGAACACTATGTATAATCTATGTATAATGGCGTAGCGCATTGTTGAGCCACAGCCCCTCCTTTGTAAGCAGTTACTGGTCCAAGTTAATGTTTAGTTACCTTATTTGTTTCATAGATGTCATGGACGGCATGAGGTCAACACACCCACCTAATGAGACATCTAACAGGCAAACTAAGGCATTACTAGGGGGTTGAAGTCGGTAAATTTGCTTAGAGGCCTCTTATTCAGGCTTAAGAATCTTTTACGAGCTGTAAAAATCTTCAGACGGCACCCACAGTTAAGAGTGTCTCATGCAGGATTTGCTCCTTAGATTGTCCGTCTTAAAAAATCCATCGACCCCGACCGGGTTTGAACCCAGGCCCCTCAGAACCAGAGGCAACGTGCAAACCACTAGTCCGCCGCATCAAAACTGTATATAACTAATAACCATTTAAATGTATTATGGGATTTTTCCGTTAGCACAATTAACACATTTTTAAAACAAGAGTAATTTCTGAACATTTGCACACAAATTGCCTTGTTGCATAGCGACAACACGAATGATGACAATAACCGTAACGTTACCAAGCAACGTCATTCAATATGAAATAGAATATTACGGTTTTAAATGATATTAAGAAAATGTTAATATTTTACAGATTGGATTCAAAACTGTTAATCTGTGTAGCTGAGATTTACAGACAAACATTCCTCTATCAGGTAAATGTTAAATACATTTTCAAACATCTCATTTAACAACGTTTAAATGCTAGTTATTATGACCTACATCGTGATGTATAGGCCTATAAGGCATGTTAATTGAAATTATAACACATTTTACCCTCAAATTAGAAATATTGTATTTTATATCAATTCACATACTATTATGTTATGCTGTTTTTATAAAACTGCTTGTTGTTGAACACACTAGGCCCGCTACTGACTGACCACTTAGGACTATTATATTTTTTTCACAGGAAATCGATAATCTAGATAGTATATGGATAACATGTGCCGATACTACACTATTTATAGTTATTTTCCTCAATCTGGAGTCGGTATATTTTAGAGTTACCAAAATTCCTAATGATGCGGACTGGGTATCAGCCCCATACTGGACAAAATTACATAAGACAATTTTTCCTCGTAGTGAATAAAAGTAACGCACTTCCGTGTCTCTGCGCCAAGGGTATGATTGCTTCATCCGATCCATTTTTCATTTGCTATATTATTAAATATATCAAAATTTCCAGGTCAATAATTTTCTTCCATCTACAGATTATTTTATTGATAAACTCAAGGTTATGTGATTATTTGGGATATTAATGTTTTAATATAATTATTTTCATTAGTAATTATATCTTTCTTGGTTTCCACCGTTTTTCTCTGCCACAAATTCAATTCAGGATTTCTCCAAACTCATGTCATACATTCGCCCCTGTGTGACGGAAGCATAAGATGTGATCAACCGGCACACGTACCGTTCACAGACGTCCATAAATACAGTGGCTTCATCTCATCTCATCCCTCATCCCGACACGAGTTGAGGATATTATAAAATAATAATTGTCTTTATCAAGTTACACCACTGCTTAATGTTTATTATTTTGTTCTCACTTACTTACTTACTCACTGGCACTATCGAACCCGTAGGTTCATGGCCGCGCGGATCTAAACTCTCCATACATCCCTATCATGAGCTAATGCTTTCCAATCATTCCCTGTATAATCTACTTTTCTCAAATCATAGTTGATTTTATTCTCCCATCTAATTCATTTTCCCTCTGGCTTTCCTACAAGAAGCCTTTCATTCAAGTCTTTCACACCCGTACGAGCAACATGTCCTGCCCATCGCAGTCTACGAGACTTAACTGTTCTTATTATATCTGGCTTCCTATAAAGACCATGTAGTTCATTGTATGTAGTCTTCTCCATTCACCTGTCTGTTCATCTCTCTTTGGTCCAAAAAATTTCCTAAGAACTTTATTCTCAATTACTTGTAATCTCCTTTCCTCCCGTAAAGTAACAGTCCATGTTTCGCACCCATATAATATAACTGGTAGAATATTTTCAGTTTAACGTTTTTGAAAGGAGTTGGGACATCAAGAGTCTCTGCAATGCATAATAGCATGCATTTCCAGAATTGAGCCTATGTTTAATTTCTTTGTGCATCTCATTCCTATTTGTGATTATTGTTCCTAGGTATTTGAATTCAGCCACTTCCTCAAACTTTTCCCTCATTTGACATTAGCTGTCCATTTCCATTATATAATGTATTTCACCGTGTGACCATATATTTAGTTTTATTGATATTTACTTCCAGTCCTAATTTCTTAGTTTTACTCAATAGTGTGTACGTGTTGTCCATTAGTATCTTCTCGCTATCGGCCAATAGCACTACATCATCAGCATAAACTAACAGCTTATTAATACCATTGAGTTGTAGGCCTTCCTCATTCTCCAAAGATTTGATGGCATGCTCTAGTATAAAATTAAATATTAGAAGAGATAGTGCATCTCCTTGGTTCAACCCATTCTGGATTTGAAAAGTGACCGAAAATTGTTTGCCTACACGCACCCTACTCTTTGTGCCATTTACACACATTTGTCCTCAGATTTTTAAAATTGTGCAGTGTTAAGTTAGGTGCCTACGTGCAAATTGTTATTTTTCAGATTTATTTATGGATGTTCTGTAATTTTTATGTTTTATTGTTGGAAATGTCTAAGTTTCAATTTCTTCCTCTTCTTCTTCTTCTTCTTCTTCTTCTTTCTTCTACTTCTTGCAAGGATTGGACCTTTCTCGTTTGTTCCGGCTCCAAGAATTATAACTGCTGTGTCCATCTCTTCCGTGGGCGTCCCCGATCTCTTTTTCCTCCTCTTGGTTGATAATTCAGAATTTTCCTAGGCAATCTGTTGGTATCCCTTCTGCAGACATGTTCGTACCATCTTCTCCTGTACTCTTCTATTTTAACTGTCAAACTGCATATTTGGATAGTTCTTTACGGTAACTTCACTTCGTTTTTTATCCATTAAAGTGCATCCTGCCAAAAATCGTAAATATTTCATTTCTGCTGCTAAGTTTCATTTTAAAAGCAAAATTATCTAAAAATTCGAATGTACACTTTTTGTGCCGTAACCTACTTCTAGACATATTTACTGTTTTAACAAAATATATTCTTTAATTTATTTTTAATGGTGAAATATTAAATATGGTATTACAATAAAATACAACGAATAGATCAGTCATAGACGCAAGAATAAACAAAGCAGAGTTCATATATCAAATTTGAGTAATTAGAAATGCGAACGTTTGAAGTTTGTTAAAAAATCATGCTTTAATGTTTGAACGGACATGACCTACATTTTGGAACATATTGGCCTACTATGATGGGTTAGAGACCCCTAGCACCCATACGGATATGACATGTAAAAACAATGTAATACGACCGATGCTACTGTCGAAACCGATTAAATTTAAGCCCAACTTTTTACTTGAAGTGCCTGTAAGAGGAAGCGAGATGAAAAAAAAAAAAAAAACGGGCCGACAATCTATGATTTTTGTAGTCAAAAAGTTGATTATTGACATCCAGATGACATTTAATCCGAACTTTTGACATCTAGTCTTCCTTCGAGGATGAGGGTGGCAAGGGGTAAACAAAATAGAAATGAGCGAGATTAAAGCCGAATCTATAAGTGTCGTAGTCGGTAGACAGATTGTTTACATTCAGATGGCGTTTAAATCTTAGCACCCCAGGGATTGAAAAATAATCGGAAATATTGGTCATGGATAACTATCCATGATGTCTTTTTATCACAGATAGTAAAACAGTGTTGTAGGCCTATACACCTTGTACACTATGCAACAGATAATTTGTTTAAGTGCAATATGGCTATAAGTACGAAATTAATAATATTTTTAATAAATCTTGGGTAGCGGAAATTATTATTATTATAATTATATATATATATATATGTATTGTAATTACATTTTTGACGTTGAGCAATGCATGGTAAGAAAAATACACACAACTAAATGTGAGTTTGTCCCTCTGGTATGCAAGTAAGTATTTTTCAATTCCCCCATACATGCAACATGTCCTGCCCATCACAGTTTACGAGACTTTACTGTTAATATATCTGGCTTCCTATACATACCATATAGTTCACTATTGTGTAGTTTTCTCCATTCACCTGTCTGTTCATTTTCCTAAGAACGTTATTCTGAAATGCTCGTAATCTTCTTTCCTCCCTTAAAGTAAGAGCCATGTTTCGCATCCAATAATAACTAACTCACTGGTACTATAAAAACAATAGGTTCATGGCCCCGCAGACATAAGCTATCCATACATTCCCATCCTTAGCTAATGTTTTCCAATCATCTCCTGTATAATCTACATCCTTCAAATCATGATTAATGTTGTTCTCTCACCTCATACTTGGCCAACCTAATGGCAGCTTTCCCTCTGGTTTTTCTACAAGGAGTTTTCATGGCCTTCTTATATTTTCCATCAATACCAAATGTCCTGCCAATAGAGAGAGGACTGTGAGATTTTAGTGTTCTTATTCATAGAAATCCAACGCCGTGGTCTCGAGGTAGCGTGCTGCCTTTTCACGCAGCGGGCCCAGGTTCGATCCCCGTTCGGGACAGTTTTTCTGGGTGAGGCTTTTATCAGGGTTTTTCCTCACCTGTAAGACAAATGTCAGGGAAAATTTAAGGCCCAAACGGTCCCCGAAATCATATGGCCAACGCAACCATCATAATTAATATTCATCTTAGGTTAAGCTTAGGATTAGGGACTCTCCTGGCGCACCATTATCATCATTATCACCCAACCTATCATCGGGGCAACGTAACCCACCTTTCAGGCGCCCCAACCTCAGAAGTGGGTTACAAGCACGCCATTTCAAGAGAGAAACCAGGAATGTCGAAAGACAACCTGGGGCATTTGGAAAAAAAAGAATGCAATATATTATTCAACTGTGTGTGTGTGGAACCAAACAAAAGAGAGTCAAAAATCTAACTATTCAACTGTTTGCCTGGTAAACACCTTCATCGCCTCGGTCTTCTACCAACTCAACAATGTATCCTCTGCAACACTATGGAAGATATGGATGCTCCTCACATCCGAACTTGCCCAACCCTAACAACCAGCAGTTTCGTGCTCAGATACTGAAAAGATGATGAACCTTCTATAATCTTTATTGTTATTGCTTGTTTTCCCTAGTCATTGTTGGCTAATGTGATTTCAAACGCCACTGCATTTAAATAAATAAACTATTCAACTGTTTGTGTGAGTAACAAAAACAAAAGATAGTCATAAGTCTAACTTCTCTACGTATTTAGATCTTTGCCGCTGGTCCCAAGGATCGCGACTACAAAAACCGGACGCAGTAGATGATTTTTTAGGTCTCCCATGTTGTAGAAACTGTGTTATGCATCAATCGGCTAAGCGCCATTATTAAAAATTATATTTTGATGTCATCTGTTGCACTGCCTCATGAAGTAAGTGTACGCACGCTTTTACCACCAAATCTTTAAATATAACCTTATTATTGAAGAAAATGTAAACACTATTAGTCCTATCAGAGATTCTGTGTTTTGCATCAAACGGGTATGAAACCAGATCTTCATAAATGCTAATCTAAATTATACATCATGTAGTTAAGCGCCAAATGTTCCCGCTCTTACATTGTTGATGCATAACTGTCAAACAAGGAAAATAACTTGCAATATCCAGTATTGTTAGTTTGGCGATACAATAAATAGTGAAGATTGACAAACTTTAAACGTATTTTTCTCGAAACTTGCATAATGGCGCATAGCCGGTTGATGCATAACACCGTCTAATTTAGGTTAAGCTTAGGTTTTAGAACTATCCTCGAGCTTCGTTATCATTTATCACTTATCATGTCATTGGGCTAACAAGGCGCCCCAACCTCAAATGAGAGTTACAATTACGCCATGTCAGGAAGCAATGTCAGAAATGTCGTAAGACAACCTGGTGCATTCGACAAAAAAAAAGTAACTATAACATGGGTTTTTGAATCTGAGGGGCGGGTTTGCCTGGAGAGCGGCGTGAAAAATCCTAAAAAGTGTTAGGCCCTATGTCTGTGTCTACCTTTACATTCCCACTTGAGGCAGGTATTACCCAAGCTGCTTTATTTGTCCTAATTGAGGTACAAGAATAACATTGACAATGATGCAAGGAAGTAGATTACACATGGGATGATTGGAAAACATTAGCTCAGGATAGGGAAATATGGAGAGCTTATGTCCGAGGGACCATGGACTTAAGGGGTGGATAGTTTCAATGAGCTTGTTGTTTCCCTACACATATCAGCAGAGACAAGTGGTTAGCTCTTCGCTTGAAGAGGCGCCTTGTTGTTATTACTTGGATGAGAAAACCCGATTATATCTGCGGCATAAAGTCAGTTGACCACAGCAGATTGTTCCGAGGAAAAAATCAGATTGGTTAAAAGTGGGGTTTGAATACGGGACCTTCAGGATATAATTTCAAACACTACTGCTTCAGGTAATTTGCTAACTAGAGAACAATTTCGGTGTTGATTTTTGTATAGACGTTGTAAGCTACAGAATATAATATATTTGCATTTTTCGGTTAACTGACTTATGCTGCTCCCTGTATTTTCTCAAAGGCTCTAAACACACACACACACACACACACACACACAACACATACACACACACACACACACACCCAAACATACATATCAATTTACTGTTTGTGATATTTGGAATAATTAAGAAAAGTTTGATCATCATATAGAGAGTGCACTAAAATATATATTAAACAAATTTAGTTCTTTAGACAATAAAAAAAATACATAACATAATAGAAAACACTCGTACCTACTTCCATTACGCCGCTATATACATAGAAAAGAACATTGACGGAGAGAGAATAATGATAATAATAATGATAATAATAATAATAATAATAATAATAATATAATAATAATAATAATGACTAAGAAGAAGAAGATGAGGAAGAGGAAGAAGAAGAGGAAGAAGAAGAAGAAGAAGAAGGAAGGATGTGTAAAACGTATAGTATTTATTATTATTTTATGTTATAATTAAATTTTTCACATTGAGCTATTGCAAGCTTAATAGGACATAAGAAAAATAAATGCTCGGACGGGACTTGAACCGTGACCTCTGGATTTATGTATCACTACATACATATCTAGTATAAATGAGAATTTATATATATATATATATATATATATATATATATGGCGTAATCGGTAGCGCGCTGGGATAAATCCAGAGGTTCGGGTTCAAGTCCAGTCCGAGCATGTATTTATTTTTCTTATCATGTCTCAAATATATATAAACTAAAAAAGGAGGAAATGTAAATTATGTGCATTTCATCAGATTCAAATTAAAAGTGACTTTTTCAATTTTCACATACATAGGCGTTGCTCCGCTACGGCAGTTGTTTTATTACGTCAACATTTGTGTTATTTTCTATGCTAAAAAAACCCGCATTTCATACGAAATTAATAATATTTTTAATAAATCTTGGGTAGCGGAAATTATTATTATTATTATTATTATTGTTATTATTATATAAATATATATGTATTGTAATTAAATTTTTGACGTTGAGCAATGCATGGTAAGAAAAATACACTCAACCAAATGTGAGTTTTTCCCTCTGGCATGTAAGTTAGTATTTTTCAATTCCCCCATACATTCAATATGTCCTGCCCATCGCAGTCTACGAGAATTAACTGTTAATATACATATCACATAGTTCACTCATGTGTAGTTTTCTCCGTTCACCTGTCTGTTCATTTTTATTAGAACGTTATTCTGAAATGCTCGTAATATTCTTTCCTCCCTTAAATTAAGAGCCATGTTTCGCATCCAATAATAACTAACTCACTGGTACTATAAAAACAATTGGTTCATGGCCCCGCAGACATAAGCTATCCATACATTCACATCCTTAGCTAATGTTTTCCAATTATCTCCTGTATAATCTACATCCTTCAAATAATGATTAATGTTATTCTTTCAGCTCATACTCGGCCTACCTAATGGCAGCTTTTCCTCTGGTTTTTCTACAAGGAGTTTTCATGACCTTCTTCTATTTGCCATCAATACCAAATGTCCTGCTAATAGAGGTCTGTGAGATTTTAGTGTTCTTATTCATAGAAATCCAACGCCGTGGTCTTAAGGTAGCGTGCTGCCTTTTCACGCAGCGGGCCCGGGTTCGATCCCCGGTCGGGACAGTTTTTCTGGGTCAGGCTTCTATCGGGGTTTTTCCTCACCTCTAAGACAAATGTCAGGGAAACTTTAAGGCCCAAACGGTCCCCTTATGTTAAGCTTAGGATTAGCGACTCTCCTGGCGCACCATTATCATCATTATCACCCATCATATCATCGGGGAAACGTAACCCCGCCTTTCAGGCGCCCCAACCTCAGAAGTGGGTTACAAGCACGCCATGTCAAGAGAGAAATCCGGAATGTCGAAAGACAACCTGGGGCATTTGGAAAATAAAAATGCAATACAGATGATATACATTATTCAACAGTGTGTGTGTGTGGAACCAAAAAAAGACAGTCAAATATATAAGAATTCAACTGTTTGCCTGGTGAACACCTTCATCGCCTCGGTCTTCTACCAACTCAACAATGTATCCTCTGCAACACTATGGAAGATATGGATGCTCCTCATATCCGAACTTGCCCAACCCTATCAACCAGCAGTTTCGTGCTCAGATACTGAAAAGATGATGAACCTTGTATAATCTTTATTTTTATTGCTTGTTTTCCCTAGTCATTGTTGGCTAATGTGATTTCAAACGCCACTGCATTTAAATAAATAAACTATTCAACTGTTTGTGTGAGTAACAAAAACAAAAGTTAGTAATAAGTCTAACTTCTCTACGGGTTTAGGTCTTTGCCGCTGCTCCCAAGGATCGCGACTACAAAAACCGGACGAAGTCGATGACTTTTTAGGCCTCCCATGGTGTAGAAACTGTGTTATGCATCAATCGGCTAAGCGCAATTATTAAAAATTATATTTTGATGTCATCTGTTGCACTGCCTCATGAAGTAAGTGTACGCACACTTTTACCACCAAATCTTTAAATATAACTTTATTATTAAAGAAAATGTAAACAACATGAGTCCTATCAGAGATTCTGTGTTTTGCATCAAACGGGTATGAAACCAGATCTTCATAAATGCTAATCTAAATTTTACATCATGTAGTTAAGCGCCAAATGTTCCCGCTCTTACATTGTTGATGCATAACCGTCAAACAAGGAAAATAACTTGCAATATCCAGTATTTTTAGTTTGGCGCTACAATAAATAGTGAAGATTGACAAACTTTAAACGTATTTTTCTCGAAACTTGCAGAATGGCGCATAGCTGGTTGATACATAACACCGTCTAATTTAGGTTAAGTTTAGGTTTTAGAACTATCCTCGAGCTTTGTTATCATTTATCACCCATCATGTCATTGGGCTAACAAGGCGCCCCAACCTCAAATGAGAGTTACAATTACGCCATGTCAGGAAGCAATGTCAGAAATGTCGTAAGACAACCTGGTGCATTCGAAAAAAAAATGTAACTATAACATGGGTTTTTGAAACTGCGGGGCGGGTTTGCCTGGAGAGCGGCGTGAACTCTGAAAAAAAAAATCCTAAAAAGTGATAATAGACTATAGGCCCTATATCTGTGTCTACCCTTACATTCCCACGTGAGGCAGGTATTACCCAAGCTGCTTTATTTGTCCTAATTGAGGTACAAGAATAACATTGACCATGATGCAAGGAAGTAGATTATACATGAGATGATTGGAAAACATTAGCTCAGGATAGGGAAATATGGAGAGCTTATGTCCGCGCGACCATGGACTTAAGGTGTGGATAGTATCAATGAGTTTGTTGTTTCCCTACACATATCAGCAGAGACAAGTGGTGAGCACTTTGCTTGAAAGAGGCGCCTTGTAGTTATTACTTGGATGAGAAAACCCGATTATATCTGCGGCATAAACTCAGTTGACCACAGCAGATGGTTCCGAGGAAAAAAATCAGATTGGTTGAAAGTGGGGTTTGAATACGGGACCTTCAGGATGTAATTTCAAACACTACTGCTTCAGGTAATTTGCTAACTAGGGAACAATTTCGGTGTTGCTTTTTGTATTGACGTTGTAAGCTACAGAAAATAATACATTTGCATTTTCCGGTTAACTGATTTATGCTGCACCCTGTATTTCCCTCAGTGTCTCTACACATACACACACACACATACATACATATTTTCTGTTTGTGATATTTGGCATAAGAAAAGTTTGATCATCGTATGCAGAGTGCACTAAAATATATATCAAACAAATTTACTTCTTTAGATAATAAAAAAAATACATAAAATAATAGAAAATACTCGCACCTACTTCCATTACGCCGCTATATACATAGAAAAATAACATTGACGGAGAGAGAATAATGATAATAATAATAATAAGAATAATAATAATAATAATAATAATAATAATAATGAAGATGAAGTTGAAGAAGAGGAGGAAGAGGAAGAAGAAGAGGAAGAAGAATAAGAAGAGGAAGAATAGGAAGATGAGGAAGAAGAAGAAGAAGAAGAAAGGATGTGTAAAACGTATCGTATTTATTATTATTATATGTTATAATTAAATTTTTCACATTGAGCTATTGCAAGCTTAAGAGGACATAAGAAAAATAAATGCTCGGACGGGACTTGAACCGAGACATCTGGATTTATGCCCACATACATATCTAGTATTAATGAGAATTTACATACATATACGAGGGCGGATCGGAAAGTAACGTACAATAATTTTTTCTGCCTTGGTATTGCAGCTAAAATGTTGAAATTTCACAGAGTTATAGTTTGAAGTTTTCACTACAGATGGTATTTTTTTCTCAGGTGCACCTCTTGCGAGAGAAGCTTGAACTAAGCAAAAAAGATGGCGCGCATGCTACAGTCGTCCACAGGGCGGATCGGAAAGTAACGAACAATAATTTTTTTTTTAAAGTTTAATAGTAAAAAAAAAGGAAAAAAATCAAAAATGAACTTACATCTTTTACCTACTTTTCGACATAGTCACCAACTTTCTCAACACATTTTTCCCATCGTGTTACCAGTTTCAATATGCCCTGTTCGTAGAAGTCCGTTTGGTTGGAGTGTAGCCATCTGCGCACTGCTTGTTTCACTTCCACATCTGTCTCAAAGCGTTTGCCGGCCAGGTATCACTAAGGCGAATCACTAAGGCCGGTATTCTTGAAACCAACTCTCCTCTCCCCCACCTCACTCACTTTCGTAAGTTGAGTCTGACCACGAGAGTGAGAGATGGTTTTCTTGAAACCATCTCATCCGATCTTATCTCTATCTCAGGAGAGATGGAAAAATGCGTATGTTGGCAATGATTTCCCAAAATGCAATGCGGAAAAATCGTGCGGTTACCGGATTTTTTTCGTGTCGTCTGCACTTTTCTGTATACTCTGTTGATGTAAATATCTATTTTTTCTGTGTGTAAGCATTAATAATACTTAATATTATTAATTTAGTGATGTTCCAATTAATATTTTGAAATATTTAGTTCAATATCAGCATTGTGATCATTGTTACTTAGTTGCATTATAAAATAATGTTATTATATTTTATAATATTTGGGTTAATGGTCATAGCGTCACGCGTTATAAGGAATTATAGTATGTAACTTATGTAACCAATGTTGAAAGCCTTGAATTATTATAATGTATTGTTAAATTTTGTCTGTTACTTAAGTATATTAAAAATTCATTTTATATTTTTTATACATTATATTGTTTAGTAGTTCTTATTAGGATGACGGCACCTGCCGAAGGTATATATTTTAACATATTACTTTATAGTTTCTTATAGCCCACCATGTGCTATGATAACTTTCTAATGCCAAACTAAACTCTGATTTCTTTTTTTTTATTTTTCTAGTAAATAGAGTTTAATTTTTTTTAAATTTAGGTTATAGAGGCTATCGTGTTTTTTGGCAAACTCCCTGTGTTTTCCACGCATTTAAAAAAAATATTTACTTTGAATTAAAGTATTTGAGTGAAGTTAATTATTTTTTAATTTCCAGCTCTTTTGATAATAACGAGAATAATGGAATTTGGTAATATTAGGTCTCCAGCTATGACAAAATTTGAGAAAGAATATTTGATAGAGCTAGTCAATAAATATAAACATAAGGTGGAGAATATGCAAACTGATGCAGTCAGTACCAGAGAAAAAAATAAAGGGTGGGAAGACATTAGCAGAGAGTTTTGTTCAATGCAAAACGTGACAAAGCGGAGTGGGGAGCAGCTGAAGAAATGTTGGAGCAATTTGAAGCAACGCTCCAGACAGACAAAAAATAAACAATGGAGATACGCCAAAGGAACTGGTGGTGGTGGTCCAAGTTCTCCACCTGATCCATTGTTTGAAAAGGTGGACGCTGTTGTGCCCCATATTAACAAAAGATATTCCAGCATTTATGACGATGATGGTTATGGGGCAAAAACTATTTGCACAGGGAAATCAGGTGATTATTTTCTTTCACTCATTTGCAACACTATATAGCTTGTAATGTAAATAGGTTTATATATTAATTGCAATTTTTTGTTCACTTAATTGAATTATAGATACCTGTACCCCAGGTACGACCAAGCGTGTTTGTGCAAATCCTTTCGTTGCTTCAACATTTCTACACAACTCTTTAAAGTCTTCAAACCAGCTAGGTAAGTAGATCCTGATGTTCAAATTATTTCACTTTCACTCCATCTTTACAATGATACGTCAAATAAGAAAATTATTTTATTACTTAAGAAATATTTGCAGAATTTCATTTTATTGTCATAGTTTACACTGACTCAGCTTCATAATCTCATATATTATACATTCATAGGGACATAGTTTGCAACTTCATAGTATGTTAACATATAAATTAATGTTGGTGCACTTGTCTTCTGTAGTCATGTCTGGGTATCGCTATGCCCAGAATTATTTAACAAACTTTTTACATGTTGTGTCCTATACAAGACCAAACATGATCGTTGAAATGTTTGTTACACATGGTGGAACCCAAAATATGTAATGAATTGTAGTAATGTTTATCTATGATTGTTTTTCAGCTCAACCGAAAGCATCAGCATCAGGATCGGGGTATTATCCCATTGAACAAGGTATGTTCTTATGTGTATATATATATATATATACATACAAACTTTTGGCTGTTGTACACTTCAGGTCGCAACAATTTTTTCAATTTAATATCTTATTCCACTGATGCACTAAACACTTTTAAAACATTTTGCAACACTTTTAAACACATTTTAAACATCTTCCAATGTTGCAACCATCTTTTTTCTATATTTATATATTTACGTAAAACATGGTCGTGCTACATTTCTTACTGCTATTTTCCCTCCTCTTCCTATGTTGTTCCAGCGTTGCCACCATCAACAACCCAAAGTACTCCAGATGTTGCCAACCATTTCCACGTTCCCTGGATTTCACCTATGTTAGAGTAATTGATTTGTTTTACAGTATTTGATTTAGGTTTGGTTAGCTTTCAGGTTCCTTGCTTTTTAAATGTGATTCCACGTTCCCTGGATTTCACCTACGTTAGAGTAATTTATTTGTGTTACAGTAATTGATTTAGGTTTGGTTAGCTTTTAGGTTCCTTGCTTTTTAAATGTGATTTGATACGTAAAATAAATTACCTCTTCATATCTGTTATTCTATGAAAAATTCAAAATATCGGTCGGACGGTTACCACGTAAAATCATATTTCCACTAGTTCATTTCGTGTTAATTATACATTTTTAGAGAAGTTCTGGGAATTTTGTGTCAATGTTGGTCATACTGATTTCTCATACATATACCACCAACTGCTGGAGGTTGCATTTATCTACCTGGGATAATTGGAGCACTAGCGCATGCGCACTGCGATTCTATAGAACTTAGAAAAATTTTCGTGTGACCCGAAGTGTAGCATATCCAACTTTTTACACTTTGTGCCTTATACAAGACCAAACATGATCGTTGAAATGTTTGTTACACATGGCGGAACCCAAAATATGTAATGAATATTAGTAATGTTTATCTGTGATTGTTTTTCAGCTCAACCGAAAGCATCTGCATCAGGATCGGGGTATTATCCCATTGAACAAGGTATGTTCTTATGTATGTATGTATGTATATATATATATATATATATATATACACATACAAACTTTTTAAACTTTGTGCCTTATACAAGACCAAACATGATCGTTGAAATGTTTGTTACACATGGCGGAACCCAAAATATGTAATGAATATTAGTAATGTTTATCTGTGATTGTTTTTCAGCTCAACCGAAAGCATCTGCATCAGGATCGGGGTATTATCCCATTGAACAAGGTATGTTCTTATGTATGTATGTATATATATATATATATATATATATATATATATATATATATACACATACAAACTTTTTAAACTTTGTGCCTTATACAAGACCAAACATGATCGTTGAAATGTTTGTTACACATGGCGGAACCCAAAATATGTAATGAATTTTAGTAATGTTTATCTGTGATTGTTTTTCAGCTGAACCGAAAGCATCAGCATCAGGATTGGGGTATTATCACATTGAACAAGGTATGTTCTTATATATATTTATACATACATACACTTTTACACTTTGTGTCCTATACAAGACCAAACATGATCGTTGAAATGTTTGTTACACATGGCGGAACCCAAAATATGTAATGAATTTTAGTAATGTTTATCTGTGATTGTTTTTCAGCTGAACCGAAAGCATCAGCATCAGGATTGGGGTATTATCACATTGAACAAGGTATGTTCTTATATATATTTATACATACATACACTTTTACACTTTGTGTCCTATACAAGACCAAACATGATCGTTGAAATGTTTGTTACACATGGCGGAACCCAAAATATGTAATGAATTTTAGTAATGTGTATCTGTGATTGTTTTTTTCAGCTCAACCGAAAGCATCATCATCAGGATCGGGGTATTATCACATTGAACAAGGTAGTTTCTTATATATACTTTATACATACATACCATACACTGTTACACTTTGGGGTTTCCTTTACAAGACCAAACATGATCGTGTGAAATGTTTGTTACACCTGGCTGAACCCAAAATATGTAATGATTTTTAGTAATGTTTATCTGTGATGTTTTTATCAGCTCAACCGAAAGCATCAGCATCAGGATCGGGGTATTATCACATTGAACAAGGTATGTTCTTATGTATATATATACACATACATATTATTTATAACTTTTCCTCACATTGTCAGAGGGTATAAAACAATTATAGTTCACCAGCCCTGGCCTGTGGCCCTCAAGTATACAATTTGGGTGTCAATCAAAAAACCGAATGGCAGTATATTGACAACATGAGGTCACTCAAGCAATGTACCCGTAAATAATCTCAATTTGGAGCTATTGTTGGTATCCAAATTCTTTGCAGAAAACAACAGAGTAGTTTACTGGTAATATACAAAACAGCAGGTCATGGCTAACAGAAATTATACCAGATGCATGATCTGGGGGTAAAGGAGGCCGCAATGTAGAGTTCATAACTCAACTTACATCGTGTGTCATTTGTCTAACATTTCATCCTACTACCTAGCTGCAGTATGGAATTATTCTTTTAAATAATTTAAACAAGATGAATTATCTGGATTTCTTTTCATGTTATACAATGGCAGTGCCAGATAAGAATATTCAGTTAAATTTCTGTCATAGCTGTGTGATATAACATAATACATTTATTTACATGACTATTGCAGTTGCTGATACATCAGTGGTTGGTGGGGCCTCACCGACAATATTCATTCCTGTAGTCAGCACAACTCGGGAAACTCGTGGTAAGTTTAATCATCAAATACTGTTTCATTAAAATCAATAGCTACTATTATAAGCACAGAACAGAATCTAATCCAAAATGCCAAAGGCTTACTTATATTCGTATAGACTATACAGCTGTAAGTGATATAATATATTTATTTACATGACTATTGCAGTTGCTAATACATCAGTGATGACTATACAGCTGTAAGTGATATAATATATTTATTTACATGACTATTGCAGTTGCTAATACATCAGTGATTCATGGGGCCTCACCGACAATAAAAATTCCTGGAGCCAGCATAACTCCGGAAACTCGTGGTAAGTTTAATCATCAGATACTGTTTCATTAAAATCAATAGCTACTATTATAAGCAGAGAACAGAATCTAATCCAAAATGTCAAAGGCTTACTTGTATTCGTATAGACTATACAGCTGTAAGTGATATAATATATTTATTTACATGACTATTCCAGTTGCTAATACATCAGTGATTCATGGGGCCTCACCGACAATAAAAATTCCTGGAGCCAGCACAACTCCGGAAACTCGTGGTAAGTTTAATCATCAGATACTGTTTCATTAAAATCAATAGCTACTATTATAAGCAGAGAACAGAATCTAATCCAAAATGTCAAAGGCTTACTTGTATTCGTATAGACTATACAACTGTAAGTGATATAATATATTTATTTACATGACTATTGCAGTTGCTAATACATCAATGATTCATGGGGCCTCACTGACAATAACAATTCCTGGAGTCAGTAGAACTCAGGAAACTCATAAGTTCTATCAGTTACCTATATAGTCCAATGCTGGTTTAAATAGGTCATCGGCATCGTGCAACAAATTCCTATCTAGTTATATAAGTCTTCAGTAATAGATGGGAACGTAGAAATTAATCAACAATCTCTTTATATCATATTGGTATTTATGTTGTTTTCTTTCTAATGTGTATTTCATTTTATTTTGTCATAGCAAGAATTTCCAGAGCTACGTAATAATGAAATATTGCACTGTATGTTCTTATGATATCTTGTTAATTTTTTGTATATCTGACTGTACATTGCAGAATTGTGTCAACCTCCTGATAGTAGTGATGATGCTGAAGAAGAAATGGATGTTACATCTGGTGAGGTTCTAATTACACTAAAATGTATGAATTACTTAGGTAGTTTAACGTGGGTGTTGCTAAAGTTTTTTTTTTTTCAGGAAGAGAAGAAGCATCGTTCGCTACAAGCACTCCAGCAAGGAGGAATGTGCGACGTGATTCTAATCTACATACAATCCAAGTGGGCCTTAAGGAGAGGATTTCAAGAGATCAGTCATTAGACTGTGTAAGGCGAAAATATGCTCACCAATTACACTCCATGAGGCTACAAGGAGAAAGGAGAAGAATACGTCACGACAAAATTAAATCCGCATTAGAAATCGAGCACATTAAGAAGAGAAAAATGCTTGAACTTGAGTCACTTAAGAAGAAAGAAAAGCTTGAACTTGAGTTGCTTACATTAAGGATCAATAATGAAAAAGAAAGGCACAAGAAGGAAATGGAAAAGTTGTCAAATTAAGGGATGATTTTCTTTAGCTTTTTTTTTAGGTACAAATATGTAATATAATAAATTTGAGGGATTTTTCATTATGAGGTTTTCTTAAGAATCAAGTGAATCATGAATTATTCTTACCTCATATATCTATGTTTTTTAAACACAGTGTTTAAAAATCTTAGATATATGAGGTAAGAAGAATTCCTGATTCATTTCATTCTTACAAATATTTATTCCAACAAATTTTTTATTTCCTTCTGTGCCCATATAAGATAAGTATAATTTGTTTTCTAGTAATGTTAAATAATTTATAATTTCAGCATTATTACTAGAATAATTTTACTTTTGTGTGTAGTTTTAACTTTTTTAGTTTTTTTTTTCAGGACGAGAAGAAGCATCGTTCGCTACAAGCACTCCAGCAAGGAGGAATGTGCGACGTGATTCTAATCTACATACAATCCAAGTGGGCCTCAGGGAGAGGATTTCAAGGGATCAGTCATCACTGTGTAAGGCGAAAATATGCTCGCCAATTACACTCCATGAGGCTACAAGGACAAAGGAGAAGAATACGTCATGACAAAATTAAATCCGCATTAGAAATCGAGCACATTAAGAACAAACAAATGCTTGAACTCAAGTCGCTTACATTAGGGATCCATAATGAAAAAGGAAGGCACAAGAAGGAAATGGAAAACTTGTCAAATTAAGGGATTTTTTTTTTAGGTAGAAATATGTAATATAATAAATTTGGGGGATTTTTCATTATGAGGTTTTCTTAATAAGAATCAAGTGACTCAGGAATTATTCTTACCTCATATATCTATGTTTTTTAAACACAGTGTTTAAAAATCTTAGATATATGAGGTAAGAAGAATTCCTGATTCATTTCATTCTTACAAATATTTATTCCAGTAAATTTTTTATTTCCTTCTGTGCCCATATAAGATAAGTATAATTTGTTTTCTAGTAATGTTAAATAATTTATTACCTTTTTAATTTTAGCATTAATACTAGAATAATTTTACTTTTGTGTGTAGTTTTAACTTTTTTACTTTTTTTTTTCAGGACGAGAAGAAGCATCGTTTGCTACAAGCACTCCAGCAAGGAGGAATGTGCGACGTGATTCCAATCTACATACAATCCAAGTGGGCCACAGGGAGAGGATTTCAAGGGATCAGTCATCACTGTGTAAGGCGAAAATATGCTCGCCAATTACACTCCATGAGGCTACAAGGAGAAAGGAGAAGAATACGTCACGAAAAAATTAAATCCGCATTAGAAATCGAGCACATTAAGAAGAAACAAATGCTTGAACTCAAGTCGCTTACATTAAGGATCAATAATGAAAAAGGAAGGCACAAGAAGGAAATGGAAAACTTGTCAAATTAAGGGATGTTTTTTTTAGGTAGAAATATGTAATATAATAATTTTGGGGGATTTTTCATTATGAGGTTTTCTTAATAAGAATCAAGTGACTCAGGAATTCTTCTTACCTCATATATCTATGTTTTTTAAACACTGTGTTTAAAAATCTTAGATATATGAGGTAAGAAGAATTCCTGATTCATTTCATTCTTAACAAATATTTATTCCAGTAAATTTTTTATTGCCTTCTGGCCCCTGTGCCCTATAGATAAGTATAATTTGTTTTCTAGTAATGTTAAATAATTTATTACCTTTTTCATTTTAGCCTTAATACTAGAATAATTTTGACGTTTGTGTGTAGTTTTAACTTTTTTTTTACTCACTTTGTTTTTTCAGGGACGAGACGGAAGGCCTTATAAGTCCACTCCCAGAGGACTTGCTCCTTAGATTTTTTCTGTACTAAAAACACATTGGCCCCGGCTGAGTATGAACCTGGGACCAGAGGCAAGGAGCATAACCACTAGTCCGCCGCGGCCGTCGTAAGAAATACATTTTGTTTTTGTGTATGTCACTTATATTTTTATCATGACAAATGTAACAAAAATGTAACGCTAATCAATGTTTGGTTTTGTAAGAAATACATTTTCTTTTTGTGTATATCAGTTATTTTCTTATCATGACAAATGAAACAGAAACAAGTGCTAATGCTCAGTATAATGTAGGGAAGTGCTAATGCTCAGTATAATGTATGGAAATGTAATTATGGAACAATTAATATTCATGTTTTACTGCGGAATTAATGCTAGCTTTGGGCAAAATGTTGAGGGTATATGATGTTGCTGTCACCAACGTGTCATAATTTGCATTATTACTCGATATACATAGTTAATTTAGGGATACTTTGTTCAATGACACGACACAAATATACAGTACATAAATTTGAGTTAACTGTATGTCCATATTGTATTTGCACAAATCTGTTTCATTTCAAACACAGCCACCTACATTCACAATCCAAATATCCTGTATTAATCAGATTTGCATATCAAAATTAGAGGAAATAAGGTATGGATGAATTCCTTTCAGATCTTGGTTAAGGAACTAGTGCTATCTATGTGTGATATATGAAATAATTATAAACACTGATTAATTGTAAAATAAGAGTTTTACTGTTATCAGAATTCTTTGATTGAAAGTATATACAAGTACCAACAATTAATTTATATAAACATTATACAATTGTCAATTTACACACACATATGCACACAGTTCAATATGTAACACAAACTACTCCTACACTGTTGCAAAACATGAGATATTTCATTTCAAGGCTTTTAGGGTTATGTATTTCATTCTACAACACAAATGTCAATAGAGATGCAGATTTTCACCTCTGTCCTTCTTTGGTCTAGTGAAATGCTCATTTTCAGCAAGGAAAACCATGTATGAAATAATATCTATGAATATATGGAAAATAATATGGTAAGTTATCGGAAGGGGAAATATTCGTGTAAAGAAAGTGGTGTAGGTAATAAATGTGAAAGAATTTTTTTTTTCAAAATATCACCCAAATGTTGCCTATTCCTGTGTTGACTGACCATAATTTCAGATAAATGTTTATTAAGATCAAGGCATATAAATCCCAACTGTGTTTGAATTAGAAAATATTTTAAAAAAGATACTTTTGAAAATAACTGGAAATAAAAGAGATGTACAGAGGTAATTTAAGATTTCCTGAACCTTGTGGCGACACACAGGTCCTGGGATTGGCTCAGCCTATTATGGAAATGAGAACTACCAGGTGCTTTTTCTTGGGGTCAAGGCAGAACTTAACGTAGGACTGACATCTCGTACCAATTTTGTAGATAAGTGGAAGCCTTAACCACCTCCTAACACAAAAGGCCTATAATGGAATTACTTTCCCCTCACAGTCTGTGTGATAATGTTGAAGAAAGTATGATATACATAAATTAGGTGCACGATCCCTTCAGCACAGTCACCTAACTCACTGGCTCTATCGAACTCATAGGTTCAAAGCTGTGCAGACATAAGCTTTCCACACATCCATATCCTGAGCTAATGTTTTTCAATCATCACCTGTAATACTTTCCTGAAATGTTATTCTCCTACCTCATTCTTGGTCTACCAACTGAACGTTTTCCTACAAGAAACTTCTATGCACCTCTTTTACTACTCATACATGCCACATATCCTGCCTGTCACAGTCTACGAGACTTAACTGGTCTTATTTTATGTATACACCCCATACGTCCCACGTGGGTACATGGCTACTCCCTAGCAAGATTTTGTTAACCAAGCTAATTTAGTTATTATATTATTTTTGGTCTGGACATCTTACCTCAATATTACCTCAATACACATTAATATTGAGGTAAGATGTCCAGACCAAAAATAATATAATTAAAATAACCTCAAAATATAACTTCCTAAAATTAAATATTAATTTAGTTATGCTTATTTACCCACACATATTAACGAGTGACATGTGGTTAGCACATCGCCTCAATAGGACATCTAATAGGCAACTGAGATGTTACTGGACGGATCATGGGGGATAAATGTATCACAGAAGTCTTTTATTCAGACTAAAGGTTCTTTTATGAACCTGAAAATGTTCAGGCTCGGGACCCATGGCTTAAAGTCCTCCTGGAGGACTTGTCCCTTGGCCTAAAAATTCATAGATCCCAGTTGGGCCTCAACTCGCGACCCTCAGGACTAGAAGCAAGGAACATAACCATTACATACATAGTTATGCAATTCACTGGAAATGGCAATCTGAAAAGAGAAGGCAAAGACGGGAGGGATTCTTCCCAGTGGTAACATGGTTGCCAATTATTAATTAGACCTTCTGAATGTGTCAGGCCTTTTAAAAAACAGAGTATTCGCCAGCTCTATCCTTACAGCATAATAACACAGGGACAAGTGTGGTAACATGGTACAGGAAAAGTATAGAAACGCCAGCACATGCCTAGCATATCTTCTGAATGTTGATTATGCTAATTTTATACAATCATTTACACTTTACCCATGCCATTTCTTGCACTACTTGTGGAACTTTTATTTTTTAATCTATGGGATTAGGAGTCTCGTTACAGAACATTGAATAATAGGAGTTAAGTAGAGAAAGGAATTGCATAAACACAGCAGGAAACAATTATAACGAAAAGGCATCATTGCATTTACTCAACATCCATGATACTGTTTTTTTATTCTCTCAAGAAATAGGAATGAAAGTAAAGAGGAATAACAATTTACTATAATTTAAAAATATTTTTTTATAACGGTTGATTCATTTATTCCATACATGATCTGAAAATGCAATCTTTTTTAAAAGAGGACCTCTCATAATCTGCATCTAGCGTGAAAGTATTAATTTAATTAAATTTCTAACCAGGCATGTAGAATTCTGCCGTAACATCAATTAATTTTACATAACCACTCACTGAATGGTACTATTTAACATTAACAATGTCAATTTCTCAAAAAAGTAAAATCTTACACTTATTATATCATAATTATAAAACTTTTATATCTTTTTTTTCATACACCATCATCCTCAACTTAAATAATTCATGTATAATCTTCGTAAACAAACAATTAATATTCAAAGTATTGTATTTAAATCCATTTAACACAAATGTTAATGGTAATATTCAGCAATTAGTACGAGGGGCATACTGTAAGTCATGAGCAACCTATTGCGAAAATTTCAAACAAAAATGACCACAGGATCATAATCTATTGACTTTAAACCACATCTCATCGAGTTATGATGTCATTACCTTCTGTCACGTAACCACATTCAGCAATTCCGAAATGATGAACATCAGTGTTTCATTGCGACAGTGTGCTGACGTGGAATTCCTACTTAAAGAGGAACATTAACCTCTGACTTCAACATATGGAGATGCCTGCATGGGTGCCAACAGTGTTAGGAGATGGGTTAAACATTTCAAAAATGGAATACTAGTCCAAGATGAACCTCATTGTGCCTCTGCAGATCGCAAGAAGGAAAGAGTTAATGCGCTCATTACAGACGACAGGCATATCACTGTGCATGAAATCGCTACGAAACTTGCCGTAGGACATAGTGCAGTGCAAGAAATGATTCACAGCTTGGGTCACCGAAAAGTTTGTGCTGTGACAGGAGATGAAAGCTGATTTCATCATGAGCCTGGAACCAAACGCTGCAGTATGGAATGGCACCATTTGAATTTGCGATCGAAGAAAAATGCGAAGACAGTTCAATCTGCTGGGAAAGTTATGGGGTATGTCTTTTGGGATGTGCATTTTTGCATTCTGATTGAATTTCTGGAACCTGGACAAGCCATAAATGCTGCCCGCTAAATCCAGACACTTGTGAAGCTCCGTCATGCATTGTGTGACAAACGACCTGGAAAGAAGTCAATTCTCGACACGATAAAGCATGTCCTCACACAGCTAAGGAAATTTGGGTGGAAAACTCTTTTGCATCCTCCCTACAGTTCCGACTACCTTCTTTTGGGTTCTGTGAAGGGTTAGGTACGAGATACGGAGGATATTCAAAAAGCGGTGTGCCAGCATGGGCGTAGCACGGTGGGTGTGCTTGCATTTCCCTTGATTTTCGACCTATTAACACAAGATAGAATAAGATTTTATTCAATATGAAATTAGATATAAACTATTAAAAATAGATGTAAATAATAAAAATAATATATTAAGCCCGCCAAACCCAATCGATGTGATATATCAATTTATCAAGTACCTGTCCAAGTGGACATAAGTATCGCCAGTACGACAGAAAATTCTACACCTCTATTATAAACGGCTAATGCAGCATTCACTTCTGGAGCTGAGTACTTGACTTTGTTTTTCGACGACTAGACACTTGTAGAAAGTTCGCCTGACTTTGACTCTTCATTGCCGCACACAATTTTGTAATGAATGCTGTAGTTTTCGTCCGAAGTATATTGAGGTTAGTTTAAAAAATGAAGATAGTATTTTGTGTTTTTGATTTGTTCGTTTGCACCCGGAACGTATTCAGTAGAAAAAAAATTGCACCCCCCTTAATCCAATGCTGGTTACGCCCATGTGCGCCAGTGTCTTGGAACTGCTGGAACGGACTTCTACAGTTAGGCTAATTTCAAGCTTGTAAAACGATAGGAAAAAATGTGTGCAAAGAAGTGGGGAGTATTTTGAAAAGTGACACAAAAGTCTGTACATTATGATGATGTACTTGGTTTGTCAAAAATATTATGATTTTTTAAAAAAATGTTGCTCATGACTTTCAGTATGTCTGTCGTAATATCATGATTATAACAGTGACTGCATAGGTTGAGGGGGGGTTATATAGTTCACACAACATCTATCAACTTTTGTGCACTGATGATTTTCTTTCCCATTAAGGATTGGAATTCTATGTTTATATATCATCTCTACTATTTACTTTGTCATCTTAAAATAGTTTTGACATCCCCTGTCAACAAAGCCAATATTATATGCAGGAAATGTCGTATGCAGTGCAATGAAATACAAAGTTGTAAATGATCTTGTAGACGATTTTTGGGCTGTCTCAAGACAACCCTTGAGGATGCCAGATGCAGTCTCTGGCGAAACGTTGGGGAACAACAGCCCAGAAATCGTCTACAAGATCATCATAGTAACTCTGGCCGTGAAAGCCTAAGTCAATATAAAAGTTATAAATGCTTACTCACTGGCATTGTTTAACCTGGAGGTTCGTGACTGTGCATACATATGCTTTCCAATCTATCCCTTCATAATTAATTTAATACACAAGTGATCTTCTTGGTGATATAATATTAAAATATATATGTAGTCAATATGCCCATTTCACCAATTAATGTTTTAAAATGGTCAACAAGTTTCTACAGCCAAGCTGTCATTCTCAAGACCAGATATTGACTGTCAATATCTGGTCTTGAGAATGACAGCTTGGCTGTAGAAACTTGTTGACCATTTTAAAACATTAATTGGTGAAATGGGCATATTGACTACATATATACCTTCATAATTACTTCTCTCTCCAATGTTATTTTATCATATTCACCTCGTACCTCTAATTTTGTACAAGAAGTTTCCATACCCAACTTACAGAAAAGAAGATAACAAAACAATAAAACTTGCCAATGATCTACCTACTTAATTAAATCTAAATTACCTTAATGAAATTTTATGATGGGAATTTACATTATCAGGCAAATGAATGAATTAAGTAAGTCAAATAAATTATTACATCTCACCTCATAAAACTAGGTGATTCTCACAGAACCGGTTTCTGAAGTTATTTCCTCTCTACCAGACCTCAGACTCAAGAGTCTTGGCTGATGATATAAGCAAGCAATATCTTTAGAAACCAGTCCTGTGAAGATCAAGGAGTTTTTTGAGGTAACATGAAATACCTTATTTGACTCACTTAACGGAATATAAAATAATTAAAAAAAAAACCAAAGCTCGAAAGGCTTAGAAGGCTCTTGGCCTACTAGGCGGCTGCTGGACTCACTTCCACACATGTTCACCACAGAGATAGATCATTCACCAGTGTAGGGTTGACATGTGGTCAGCATATTGGGTTCCCCAGCCATTATAGCTGATTTTCTCAACATGGAGCCACTACTTATTGTACGTACCAAAATGCCTCGTGATGCCGAGTGAGCAATGGCCCAATACTAGCCAAAATCACAAGAAAAAATTACTTCCCCGATGGAGATCCGAACCAAGTGAAAGTCCGGAAAATCTGCGGGTGACAAGGCATCTTGCGTTAACCATTCAGCTATGGTGCAGGTCATAAAACAATCAAATAGAATTTAAATAAACTCATTCACAATTGGCTATACCAGAAATGTGAATAAATGTGCCACAAGCATGCATTTTAACTTATGTCATCCAATAAATAAATGTTAGCGACTTAAAGGGAATTTACAAAGTTCATAGTGGATATGTCACATAGAACAGGGCCCTATTTAAATTACATATTAGAACAAATAAAATTTAAGATTGGACAAAATAAAATAGTGTTACAGATGCACCAACAATTTAGACGAGGAAATCTGCATATGGTATATAAATACAACACAAATATGTTCAGAGCCTTATAGTAGAGGAAGTATAGAAGATAAAAAATAAATGCACAATGCATGATAGTGTAGTGAAAAGAATGTGTTCATATAATTTTGTCCAATCACAAATCTAAAATTACAAGTAAAAATACAATGGGAAGTAACACTATTAGATCCTTCTTAATAAGAAATAAGGTAAATGTGGAGTTATCCTACCTCATAACTTGTGTTCTATTTGAAGTAGTTTCGGTATATCAATTATACCATCGTCAGCTTTTCCAGAATGTTGAAATTAACGTCGGCCCTCGATGTCCAGAGCTGCCAATGTAAATTTCAAAAGTCTGGAAAAGCTGACGATGGTATACGTGAAATACCGAAACTACTTCAAATAGAACACAAGTTATTAGGAAGGATGACCCAGTATTCATCTTATTATTGAAAGTGGGCATCTATCAGAGCCCTTCTGGCTGCCAATCCATTTGGCAAATCATACAAATCATTATTATTCACAACTGGAATAGCATCATTCGGTGGTGGATCCTCTATTTCAGCATCGTTTGCCCTCCTCGCTATATTGTGTAACACAGCTGTTGCAACTATAACAGTCGTCGTCGTTTCAAGTTTGAGTGAAAGACCTTTCCTTAAGCACTGAAATTTCCCTTTCCAGATCCCGAAAGATCTTTCCACCAAACTTCTAGTAACTTTATGTGATCTATTATAATTGAATTCAGCTCGTGTTTGTGGGTTGAGGAGAGGTGTCATTAAAAAATGACGGCACGCATACTCACTGTCTCCCAGGAGAATGCCGGACATTTCTCCTTGTTCAAACTGGCCATAGATCGTGCTGCTTTGGAACATACGGCTGTCATGTGTAGATCCAGGCCAGCCTGTAACAATGTTAATGAATTCCATATTGGAATTCACAATGGCCTGAAAATAAAAAAAAAACCAGATATAAGAAGCTAGTCTCAATGCAATAAATAAATTAATATACATATTAAATTTTTTATATTCAAAATTCTTACTATGAACTGTGCCATTCCTGACGAGGAACTATTCATTTTTTACTCACAGCCATCACAAGTACTTTATTTTTTTCTTTGCTTTAATACTTTGATAGTTTCGTCTATTGTTCTATTGGAAGTAAATTTACTTGTATCTTAATAAAGAAAGAAAAAATAATGCTCGAACCGTGACTTGAACACTGGATCTCTGATTCCGTACATCAGTACGATACCAATTACACTATCTGAGCACCGATAAGAACGTCAACATTTCTTTACAATTCTCATTCATCTGAAGGCCAATAGCTAACACTACCAACACGCTAATTGGCATCTTTTATTCAGAAGTACTTTTGTTGAGAATTTATACATTACTTTTGAACGGTAGAGCTTCATACTTTGAAGTTTTTATTAAATTGACACTTTCCAAACCTAGATTATTTAAGGAAGAAAATTTAAGGTTTGGAAAGTGTAAATTTAATTAAAACATGAAAAAAATTAAAATATGGTTATATTTTATTTGTTATTTATGCAAAATATATGTTATGTTATGGGATAAATGGTACGAGGTAGTTAAAGCTAAAACAATAAATCTAGAACAATATTAACACAATATGATGATCTTGAAGAAGATTTTCGGGCTGTAGGCCGTGGTCGTGAGGCTTGTAGACTGAGGATGCCAGATGCAGTCTCTGGCCTACAGCCCAAAAATCTTCTTCAAGATCATCATAGCAACTCCGGCAGTGAAAGTCTACGTGAATACATTAACACAATCAATTTTCAAAATTTTAACAAAATGTCTCTCACCGATGTCGGTCTACAAAGTCTCCTACTTGGCATAAACTATTCAGGTAAAAAGCATCACAAATCAAGTATTCATCTGAAATGGTTCACAGATTCTGCTCGGGGGCCTGCTTTTATGTGCTATATATTTAAGACAGTGCACTGATGGCTTTACTACCATTTTGTTGCAACATTGACCAAGGCAACTTAAGCCATGGATCACATGCCATAGATTTACAACATTTAGAAGAACCTGAATTCTAAAAATGAAGCTTCTAAAAAAATTTTGTTGGATCTTTCATTACCAGTTTTGAATTACAACTCTTATGATCTGAAGAATTAAAGAACGTAGTGAAATAAAATAATCACACTCACATAAATACTTGCTAAACTAGTTATTACATACCTGACAGTTGAAGGAGAATACGCCTAATCTATTTCTGAAGATTTCAGGATGTTCTCCTCCAGGATTCTTTATTTTGATATGCGTACCATCAATGCATCCAACTACACCAGGGAAACCCGCAATTCTATGAAATTCATAATGGAGACGACGAACCTCATCTCCATTAGGGAATGTTATAAATTGCGGTTTCAATTCTGCAATGTAGATGGATACATTTTTAATGACACGTGATACAGTAGTTTGGCTGATGCCACGGAGGTCTGCCACTACAAGCTGCATACTTCCTGTGAATGGAATTAATAAATTAATTGAATAAATTCACAATTGGTATGACACAATATTTATGCCATAATAAAGTAAATATTTATCTGGTCACACCTTGATATTTGTCCCTGTAATGAGGAGTTTAGCCTAAACTTAAATGAAGCATTATCAGATAATCTTTTATGTGCATAATTTAAAGAGTGATGCAAATTACAGGAAAACTTTTGTATCTGACTCTCATCTAGTCAATGAATCGCACTGCACATGCACGAATGTTTAATGTAACCTCCACCAGGTGGCAGGATATATATGTGAAATCAAAATAACCAACCTTCTCAATAAATTCCCAAACAGTTTATGAGAAATTAACATACACCAATTTCACTCTTCCTATCCTAACAAAATAAATTGCTTGCATATTATTCAATAAACTCTTAACAAATTGTAGGTACGCTAACTTGTCCCATCAGAAACACACAAAATGAAGTTAATTTCTTGAAATTAAATAAGAATAATGTTAAGTATTAAAAAGCAGGAATGGTATAATTAATAGAAATATTGTTTTACTAACTTCTACACGGTACTCTGAAATAAGACGTTACATTATTTGTATTTTCCTTATATATACAATATATATTATACTATTGAATTACTAATTATTATCTCATATATATATATATATATATATATATATAATACTATTAAATTACTAATTATTATCCAATCTTGTTCATTATATGGAGTTAATAAAAATTTCACCTCCTTACGTGTAATATACAAAAATAAAATTATGTTATACACGAGAGTGATGCTTATATTTCTCTACATTATTTATTTATAATCGGTTTATATAGTATTTCCATACAAGTTTGTAATAAACAACATTAGATTTTAACAAAATTCTCACAATGCACATTGAAGAGGTTAGAATACAATGAATCATACAGCATATATGACTTACCTGTTCGATAAAAGATGATGGCCATCAGTAATTGGATTACTGGAGGCACTGGTAATCCACGACGATCGTTTGTCATCATTCTATGCCCGATTAATTCCAATATAAACACAATAACGTGTTTAGTAAGGCGGTACCGGGCATAAAATTGCACATCGTTGTACTTCTCCATGGGATTTTCGTCATCCCGGAGATATACAGGAATATCCTGAAAGTACAAACGACGATGACGACGACGACGACGACGATTTACTTGATCGCGTAGATCTTCTTCTATTTCAACATCTTCTATGTGTTCCTGTGCCTCCGCATCCAAAAGAGTCATATCATCGAACTCCGCCATTTCTACTGTGGAGCAGAACAAAGCGAAAGACAGGTATACTGCCGACTTATGATTTTGACATTAAAAAGTGAGTAAGGCGTGGCCAAAACGAGAGTTTTGAGCGAGAGTTGGTTTCAAGAATACTCTCGACGTCATAGGAAGGCGGAGCCACTCACATGTCACTCAATTCGAGAGGAGAGTTGGTTTCAAGAATACCGGCCTAAGATTCACGCGTCCCACTTGGAAGAATGTGCACCACCTGGAGACATTGCTACGGTCCATACAATCATCCCTGTACACGCCACGCATGTCCCTGTAAATCTCACTGGGTTTATGCCCTTTGGCCCACAAAAATCGAACAACACTTCTCTGTTCCTCACAGGTGGACGACTGTAGCATGCGCGCCATCTTTGTAGCATAGCTCAAGCTTCTCTCGCAAGAGGTGCACCTGAGAAAAAATACCATCTGTAGTGAAAACTTCAAACTATATCTCTGTGACATTTCAACATTCTAGCTGCAATACTAAGGCAGAAAAAAATTATTGTGCGTTACTTTCCGATCCTCCCTCCTATATGTATATATATATATATATATATATATATATATAATGGCGTAATCGGTAGCGCGCTGGGATAAATCCAGAGGTTCGGGTTCAAGTCCCGTCCGAGCATGTATTTATTTTTCTTATCATGTCTCAAATATATATAAACTAAAAAAGGAGGATTTATATAAATTTTATATAAAAGTTGCGGGTTTTTTAATTTAAAATGTAAGATATATATAGAAATAGAAACATATATGTTATATGTGTAAAGCAGTTAGTTAGCTTTCAAATGTAATATATTTTGAAACATGATAATAAATATGGTCTTTAGTGTTTACCTGATAAAGGATTCGTCTTCATTCCACAAAGATTCGGGTTGCAAACTAGTTAAACCGGTAAATTATGTGCATTTCATCAGATTCAAATTAAAACTGACTTTTTCAGTTTTCACATACATAGGCGTTGCTCCGCAACGGCAGTTGTTTTATTACGTCAACATTTTTGTTATTTTCTATGCTAAAAAAACCCCGCATTTCATACGAAATTAATAATATTTTTAATAAGTCTTGGGTAGCGGAAATAATAATAATAATAATTGTTATTATATATATGTATTGTAATTAAATTTTTGACTTTGAGCAATGCATGGTAAGAAAAATACACACAACTAATTGTGAGTTTTTCCCTCTGGTATGCAAGTAAGTATTTTTCAGTTCCCCCATACATGCAACATGTCCTGCCCATCGCAGTCTACGAGACTTAACTGTTAATATATCTGGCTTCCTATATATATCATATAGTTCACTATTGTGTAGTTTTCTCCATTCACCTGTCTGTTCATTTTCCTAAGAACTTTATTCTGAAATGCTCGTAATCTTCTTTCCTCCCTTAAAGTAAGAGCCATGTTTCGCATCCAATAATAACTAACTCACTGGTACTATAAAAACAATAGGTTCATGGCCCCGCAGACATAAGCTATCCATACATTCCCATCCTTAGCTAATGTTTTCCAATCATCTCCTGTATAATCTACATCCTTCAAATCATGATTAATGTTGTTCTCTCACCTCATACTTGGCCTACCTAATGGCAGCTTTTCCTCTGGTTTTTCTACAAGGAGTTTTCATGGCCTTCTTCTATTTGCCATCAATACCAAATGTCCTGCCAATAGAGAGAGGACTGTGAGATTTTAGTGTTCTTATTCATAGAAATCCAACGCCGTGGTCTCGAGGTAGCGTGCTGCCTTTTCACGCAGCGGGCCCTGGTTCGATCTCCGGTCGGGACAGTTTTTCTGGGTCAGGCTTTTATCGGGGTTTTTCCACACCTGTAAGATAAATGTCAGGGAAACTTTAAGGCCCAAACGGTCCCCGAAATTATATGGCCAACGCAACCATCATAATTCATATTCATCTTAGGTTAAGCTTAGGATTAAGGACTCTCCTGGCGCACCATTATCATCATTATCACCCATCATATCACCGGGGCAACGTAACCCCGCCTTTCAGGCGCCCCAACCTCAGAAGTGGGTACAAGCACGCCTTGTCAAGAGAGAAACCAGGAATGTCGAAAGACAACCTGGGGCATTTGGAAAAAAAATGCAATACAGATGGTATATATTATTCAACAGTGTGTGTGTGTGTGTGTGGAACAAACAAAAGACAGTCAAAAATCTAACTATTCAACTGTTTGCCTGGTAAACGCCTTTATCGCCTCGGTCTTCTACCAACTCAACAATGTATCCTCTGCAACACTATGGAAGATATGGATGCTCATCACATCCGAACTTGCCCAACCCTAACAACCAGCAGTTTCGTGCTCAGATACTGAAAAGATGATGACCTTCTATAATCTTTATTGTTATAGCTTGTTTTCCCTAGTCATTGTTGGCTAATGAGATTTCAAACGCCAATGCATTTAAATAAATAAACTATTCAACTGTTTGTGTGAGAAACAAAAACAAAAGATAGTCATAAGTCTAACTTCTCTACGGGTTTAGGTCTTTGCCGTTGGTCCCAAGGATCGCGACTACAAAAACCGGACGCAGTCGATGATTTTTTAGGTCTCCCAAGGTGTAGAAACTGTGTTATGCATCAATCGGCTAGGCGCAATTATTAAAAATTATATTTTTTATGTCATCTGTTGCACTGCCTCATGAAGTAAGTGTACGCATACTTTTACCACCAAATCTTTAAATATAACCTTATTACTAAAGAAAATGTAAACAGCATCAGTCCTATCAGAGATTCTTTGTTTTGCATCAAACGGGTATGAAACCAGATCTTCATAAATGCTAATCTAAATTTTACATCATGTAGTGAAGCGCCAAATGTTCCCGCTCTTACATTGTTGATGCATAACCGTCAAACAAGGAAAATAACTTGCAATATCCAAAATTGTTTGTTTGGCGCTACAATAAATAGTGAAAATTCACAAACTTTAAACGTATTTTTCTCGAAACTTGCAGAATGGCGCATAGCCGGTTGATGCATAACACCGTCTAATTTAGGTTAATTTTAGGTTTTAGAACTATCCTCGAGCTTTGTTATCATTTATCACCCATCATGTCATTGGGCTAACAAGGCGCCCCAACCTCAAATGAGAGTTACAATTACGTCATGTCAGGAAGCAATGTCAGAAATGTCGTAAGACAACCTGGTGCATTCGACAAAAAAAATGTAAATATAACATGGGTTTTTGAATCTGAGGGGCGGGTTTGCCTGGAGAGCGGCGTGAACTCTGAAAAAAAATATCCTAAAAAGTGATAATAGACTATAGGCCCTATGTCTGTGTCTACCCTTACATTCCCACGTGAGGAGGTATTACCCAAGCTCCTTTATTTGTCCTAATTGAGGTACAAGAATAACATTGACCATGATGCAAGGAAGTAGATTATACATGGGATGATTGGAAAACATTAGCTCAGGATAGGGAAATATGGAGAGCCTATGTCCGCGCGACAATGGACTTAAGGGGTGGATAGTATCAATGAGTTTGTTGTTTCCCTACACATATAAGCAGAGACAAGTGGTTAGCTCTTCGCTTGAAAGAGGCGCCTTGTAGTTATTACTTGGATGAGAAAACCCGATTATATCTGCGGCATAAAGTCAGTTGATCACAGCAGATGGTTCCGAGGAAAAAAATCAGATTGGTTGAAAGTGGGGTTTTAATACGGGACCTTCAGGATATAATTTCAAACACTACTGCTTCAGGTAATTTGCTAACTAGGGAACAATTTCGGTGTTGCTTTTTGTATAGACGTTGTAAGCTACAGAAAATAATATATTTGCATTTTCCGGTTAACTGATTTATGCTGCACCCTGTATTTCCCTCAGAGGCTCTACACACAAACACACACACACACACACACACACACACACACATACATACATACATATTTTCTGTTTGTGATATTTGGGATAATTAAGAAAACTTTGATCATCATATAGATAGTGCACTAAAATATATATTAAACAAATTTACTTCTTTAGATAATAAAAAAAGGTACATAAAATAATAGAAAATACTCGCACCTACTTCCATTACGCCGCTATATACATAGAAAAATAACATTGACAGAGAGAGAATAATGATAATAATATAATAATAATAATAATAATAATAATAACAGTAATAATAATAATAATAATGGCGAAGAAGAAGAAGAAGAAGAAGAGGAGAAAGAGAAGAAGAAGAGGATGAAGAGGAAGTAGAGGAAGATGAGGAAGAAGAAGAAGAAGAAGAAAGGATGAGTAAAACGTATCGTATTTATTAGTATTATATGTTATAATTAAATTTTTCACATTGAGCTATTGTAAGCTTACTAGGACATAAGAAAAATAAATGCTCGGACGGGACTTGAACCGAGACCTCCGGATTTATGTCCCACTACATACATATCTAGTATTAATGAGAATTTACATATATTTATATATATATATATATATATATATATATATAATATATATATATAATGGCGTAATCGGTAGCGCGCTGGGATAAATCCAGAGGTTCGGGTTCAAGTCCCGTCCGAGCATGTATTTATTTTTCTTAGCATGTCTCAAATATATATAAACTAAAAAAGGAGGAATTATATAAATTGTATATAAAAGTTGCGGGTTTTTTAATTTAAAATGTAATATATATTTAGAAATAGAAACATATATGTTATATGTGTAAAGCAGTTAGTTAGCTTTCAAATGTAATATATTTTGAAACATGATAATAAATATGGTATTTAGTGTTTACCTGATAAAGGATTCTTCTTCATTCCACAAAGATTCGGGTTGCAAACTAGATAAAACCGGTAAATTATGTGCATTTCATCAGATTCAAATTAAAACTGACTTTTTCAATTTTCACATACATTGGCGTTGCTCCGCAATGGCAGTTGTTTTATTACGTCAACATTTTTGTTATTTTCTATGCTAAAAAAAAACCCGCATTTCATACGAAATTAATAATATTTTTAATAAATCTTAGGTAGCGGAAATAATAATAATAATAATAATTATTATTATTATATATATGTATTGTAATTAAATTTTTGACGTTGAGCAATGCATGGTAAGAAAAATACACACAACTAAATGTGAGTTTTCCCTTTGGCATGTAAGTTAGTATTTTTCAATTCCCCCATACATTCAACATGTCCTGCCCATCGCAGTCTACGAGACTTAACTGTTAATATATCTGGTTTCCTATATATATCATATAGTTCACTATTGTGTACTTTTTTCCATTCACCTGTCTGTTCATTTTCCTAAGAACTTTATTCTGAAATGCTCGTAATCTTCTTTCCTCCCTTAAAGTAAGAGCCATGTTTCGCATCCAATAATAACTAACTCACTGGTACTATAAAAACAATAGGTTCATGGCCCCGCAGACATAAGCTATCCATACATTCCCATCCATAGCTAATGTTTTCCAATCATCTCCTGTATAATCTACATCCTTCAAATCATGATTAATGTTGTTCTATCACCTCATACTTGAATAGTAATAACTTATATAAACTTGAAATAAATAGAAATAATTATATAATAAGATTTATATAAATATAAACCACTTAAATTTAAATATACTTTTATTATATAATCATTTATATATTATTAGGAATATATATGACTTATTATATATATATAAATATTAGATTTATATAAATTAAATATATATAATTAAATTATTTATATTATATGTAGGCCTACCTAATGGCAGCTTTTCCTCTGGTTTTTCTACAAGGAGTTTTCATGGCCTTCTTCTATTTGCCATCAATACCAAATGTCCTGCCAATAGAGAGAGGTCTGTGAGATTTTAGTGTTCTTATTCATAGAAATCCAACGCCGTGGTCTCGAGGTAGCGTGCTGCCTTTTCACGCAGCGGGCCCTGGTTCGATCTCCGGTCGGGACAGTTTTTTCTGGGTCAGGCTTTTATCGGGGTTTTTCCACACCTGTAAGATAAATGTCAGGGAAACTTTAAGGCCCAAACGGTCCCCGAAATTATATGGCCAACGCAACCATCATAATTCATATTCATCTTAGGTTAAGCTTAGGATTAAGGACTCTTCTGGTGCACCATTATAATCATTATACACCCATCATATCATCGGGGCGGCAACGTAACCCCGCCGTTAAGCGCCCCAACCTCAGAAGGGGTTACAAGCACGCCATGTCCAGAGAGATAGAAACCATGAAGCGGAAAGAAAACCTGGGCATTTGGAAAAACAAAATTGCCAATACAGATGCTATAATTATTCAACAGTGTGTGGGTGTGGAACGCCAAACAAAAGACAGTCCCAATGTACTATCAACTTTTGCCTGGTAAACGCTTTATGCCTTCGGTCTTCTACCAATCAACACTGTATCCTTTGCAACACTATGGAAATGGGATGTCATCACATCGAACTGCCCAACCCTAACAACCAGCATTTTCGTGCTCGGATACTGAAAAGTGATGACCTTCTATATTTTATTGTTATAGCTTGTTTTCCCTATCATTGTGGCTAAGCGATTTCAAAAAACGCCAGGCATTTAAATAAATAAACATTCACCTGTTTGTGTGAGAACAAAAAAAAAGATAGTCATAGTCTAATTCTCTCGGTTTTAGGTTTTGCGTTGTCCCCAAGGATCGGACTACACAAAACCGGACGCAGTCGATGATTTTTTAGGTCTCCCAAGGTGTAGAACGTGTTATAGCATCAATCGGCTAGGCGCAATTTATTAAAATTTATATTTTTATGTCCATCTGTTGTCACTGCCTCATGAGATTATGTGTACGCATACTTTTTACCACCAAATCTTTAAATATAACCTTCTTACTAAGAAATGTAAACGCAAATCAGTCCTATCAGAGATTCTTTGTTTTGCATCAAACGGGTATGAACCAGATCTTCATAAATGCTAATCTAAATTTTAACATCACGTAGTGAAGCGCCAAATGTTCCTGCTCTTACATTGTTGATGCATAACCGTCAAAACAACAAAAGGAAAATAACTTGCAATACGCAGAATTGTTTGTTTGGCGCCTACAAGAATAGTGAAAATTGAACAAACATTGAAACGTATTTTTTCTCTCAAACTTGCAGAATGGCGCATAGCTGGTTGATGCATAACACCGTCCAATTTAGGTTAATTTTAGGTTTTAGAACTATCCTCGAGCTTTGGTTATCATTTATCACCCATCATGTCATTGGGCTAACAAGGGCCCCAACCTCAAATGAGAGTTACAATTACGCGTCATGTCAGGAAGCAATGTCAGAATGTCCGTAAGACAACCTGGTGCAATTCGACAAAAAAATGTGTAACTATAACATGGGTTTTTGAATCTGAGGGCGGGTTTTGCCTGGAGAGCGGCTTGAACTCTGAAAAAAAATATCCTAAAAAGTGATAATAGACTATAGGCCCTAATGTCTGTGTCTACCCTTACATTCCCACGTGAGGAGGTATTACCCAAGCTCTTTATTTGTCCTAATTGGGGTACAGAATAAACATTGACCATGATGCAAGGAAGTAGATTATACATGGGATGATTGGAAAAACATTAGCTCAGGATAGGGAAATATGGGAGGCCTATGTCCGCGCGACAATGGACTTAAGGGGTGGATAGTATCATGAGTTTGTTGTTTCCCTACACATATAAGCAGAGACAAGTGTTAGCTCTTCGCTTGAAAGAGGCGCCTTGTAGTTATTACTTTGGATGAGAAACACCGAGATTATATCTGCGGCATAAAGTCAGTTGATCACAGCAGATGGTTCCGAGGAAAAAAATCAGATTGGTTGAAAGTGGGTTTTAATACGGGACCTTCAGGATATAATTTCAAACACTACTGCTTCGGTAATTTGCTAACTAGGGAACAATTTCGGTGTTGCTTTTTGTATAGACGTTGTAAGCTACAGAAAATAATTATATTTGCATTTTCCGGTTAACTGATTTATGCTGCACCTGTATTTCCCTCAGAGGCTCTACACACAAACACACACACACACACACACACACACACACACACACACACATACATACATACATATTTTCTGTTTGTGATATTTGGAATAATTAAGAAAAGTTTGATCATCATATAGATAGTGCACTAAAATATATATTAAACAAATTTACTTCTTTAGATAATAAAAAAAGGTACATAAAATAATAGAAAATACTCGCACCTACTTCCATTACGCCGCTATATACATAGAAAATTAACATTGACAGAGAGAGAATAATGATAATAATTAATAATAATAATAACAGTAATAATAATAATAATGGCGAAGAAGAAGAAGAAGAAGAAGAGGAGAAAGAGAAGAAGAAGAGGATGAAGAGGAAGTAGAGGGAAGATGAGGAAGAAGAAGAAGAAGAAGAATGAAAGGATGAGTAACAACGTATTTGTATTTATTATTATTATATGTTATAATTAAATTTTTCACATTGAGCTATTGTAAGCTTACTAGGACATAACAAAAATAAATGCTCGGACGGGATTTGAACCGAGACCTCCGGGTTTATGTCCCACTACATACATATCTAGTATTAATGAGAATTTACATATATATATATATATATATATATATATATATATATATATATAATGGCGTAATCGGTAGCGCGCTGGGATAAATCCAGAGGTTCGGGTTCAAGTCCCGTCCGAGCATGTATTTATTTTTCTTATCATGTCTCAAATATATATAAACTAAAAAAGGAGGAATTATATAAATTGTATATAAAAGTTGCGGGTTTTTTAATTTAAATGTAATATATATTTAGAAATAGAAACATATATGTTATATGTGTAAAGCAGTTAGTTAGCTTTCAAATGTAATATATTTTGAAACATGATAATAAATATGGTCTTTAGTGTTTACCTGATAAAGGATTCTTCTTCATTCCACAAAGATTCGGGTTGCAAATAGATAAAACCGGTAAATTATGTGCATTTCATCAGATTCAAATTAAAACTGACTTTTTCAATTTTCACATACATTGGCGTTGCTCCGCAATGGCAGTTGTTTTATTACGTCAACATTTTTGTTATTTTCTATGCTAAAAAAAACCCGCATTTCATACGAAATTAATAATATTTTTAATAAATCTTGGGTAGCGGAAATAATAATAATAATAATAATTATTATTATATATATATGTATTGTAATTAAATTTTTGACGTTGAGCAATGCATGGTAAGAAAAATACACACAACTAAATGTGAGTTTTTCCCTTTGGCATGTAAGTTAGTATTTTTCAATTCCCCCATACATTCAACATGTCCTGCCCATCGCAGTCTACGAGACTTAACTGCTAATATATCTGGCTTCCTATATATATCATATAGTTCACTATTGTGTAGTTTTTTCCATTCACCTGTCTGTTCATTTTCCTAAGAACTTTATTCTGAAATGCTCGTAATCTTCTTTCCTCCCTTAAAGTAAGAGCCATGTTTCGCATCCAATAATAACTAACTCACTGGTACTATAAAAACAATAGGTTCATGGCCCCGCAGACATAAGCTATGCATACATTCCCATCCTTAACTAATGTTTTCCAATCATCTCCTGTATAATCTACATCCTTCAAATCATGATTAATGTTGTTCTCTCACCTCATACTTGGCCCACCTAATGGCAGCTTTTCCTCTGGTTTTTCTACAAGGAGTTTTCATGGCCTTCTTCTATTTGCCATCAATACCAAATGTCCTGCCAATGGAGAGAGGTCTGTGAGATTTTAGTGTTCTTATTCATAGAAATCCAACGCCGTGGTCTCGAGGTAGCGTGCTGCCTTTTCACGCAGCGGGCCCGGGTTCGATCCCCGGTCGGGACAGTTTTTCTGGGTCAGGCTTTTATCGGGGTTTTTCCACACCTGTAAGATAAATATCAGGGAAACTTTAAGGCCCAAACCGTCCCCGAAATTATATGGCCAACGCAACCATTATAATTCATATTCATCTTAGGTTAAGCTTAGGATTAAGGACTCTCCTGGCGCACCATTATCATCATTATCACCCATCATATCATCGGGGCAACGTAACCCCGCGTTTCAGGAGCCCCAACCTCAGAAGTGGGTTACAAGCACGCCATGTCAAGAGAGAAACCAGGAATGTCGGAAGACAACCTGGGGCATTTGGAAAAAAAAATGCAATACAGATGGTATATATTATTCAACAGTGTGTGTGTGTGTGGAACCAAACAAAAGACAGTGAAAAATCTAACTATTCAACTGTTTTCTTGGTAAACACCTTCATCGCCTCGGTCTTCTACCAACTCAACAATGTATCCTCTGCAACACTATGGAAGATATGGATCCTCATCACATCCGAACTTGCCCAACCCTAACAACCAGCAGTTTCGTGCTCAGATACTGAAAAGATGATGAACCTTGTATAATCTTTATTGTTATTGCTTGGTTTCCCTACTCATTGTTTGCTAATGTGATTTCAAACGCTTAAATAAATAAACTACTCAACTGTTTGTGTGAGAAACAAAAACAAAAGATAGTCATAAGTCTAATTTCTCTACGGGTTTAGATCTTTGCCGCTGGTCCCAAGGATCGCGACTACCAAAAACCGGACGCAGTCGATGATATTTTAGGTCTCCCGTGGTGTAGAAACTGTGTTATGCATCAATCGGCTAAGCGCAATAATTAAAAATTATATTTTGATGTCATCTGTTGCACTGCCTCATGAAGTAAGTGTACGCACACTTTTACAACCAAATCTTTAAATATAACCTTATTACTAAAGAAAATGTAAACACCATCAGTCCTATCAGAGATTCTGTGTTTTGCATCAAACGGGTATGAAACCAGATCTTCATAAATGCTAATCTAAATTTTACATCATGTAGTTAAGCGCCAAATGTTCCTGCTCTTACATTGTTGATACCTAACTGTCAAACAAGGAAAATAACTTGCAATATCCAGTATTGATAGTTTAGCGCTACAATAAATAGTGAAGATTGACAAACTTTAAACGTATTTTTCTCGAAATTTGCATAATGGCGCATAGCCGGTTGATGTATAACACCGTCTAATTTAGGTTAAGTTTAGGTTTTAGAACTATCCTCGAGCTTTGTTATCATTTATCACCCATCATGTCATTGGGCTAACAAGGCGCCCCAACCTCAAATGAGAGTTACAATCACGCCATGTCAGGAAGCAATGTCAAAAATGTCGTAAGACAACCTGGTGCATTCGACAAAAAAAATGTAACTATAACATGGGTTTTTGAAAATGAGGGGCGGGTTTGCCTGGAGTGCGTCGTGAACTCTGAAAAAAAAAATCCTAAAAAAGTGATAATAGACTATAGGCAGTATGTCTGTGTCTACCCTTACATTCCCACGTGAGGCAGGTATTACCCAAGCTGCTTTATTTGTCCTAATTGAGGTACAAGAATAACATTGACCATGATGCAAGGAAGTAGATTATACATGGGATGATTGGAAAACATTAGCTCAGGATAGGGAAATATGGAGAGCTTATGTCCGCGCGACCATGGACTTAAGGGGTGGATAGTATCAATGAGTTTGTTGTTTCCCTACAGATATCAGCAGTGACAAGTGGTGAGCTCATCGCTTGAAAGAGGCGCCTTGTAGTTATTACTTGGATGAGAAAACCCGATTATATCTGCGGCATAAAGTCAGTTGATCACAGCAGATGGTTCCGAGGAAAAAAATCAGATTGGTTGAAAGTGGGGTTTTAATACGGGACCTTCAGGATATAATTTCAAACACTACTGCTTCAGGTAATTTGCTAACTAGGGAACAATTTCGGTGTTGCTTTTTGTATAGACGTTGTAAGCTACAGAAAATAATATATTTGCATTTTCCGGTTAACTGATTTATGTTGCACCCTGTATTTCCCTCAGAGGCTCTACACACACACACACACACACACACACACACACACACATACATACATACACACACATACACATACATACATATTTTCTGTTTGTGATATTTGGAATAATTAAGAAAAGTTTGATCATCGTATAGATAGTGCACTAAAATGTATATTAAACAAATTTACTTCTTTAGATAATAAAAAAAATATATAAAATAATAGATAATACTCGCACCTACTTCCATTACGCCGCTATATACATAGAAAAGAACATTGACGGAGAGAGAATAATGATAATAATAATAATAATAATAATAATAATAATAATAATAATAGTAATAATAATAGTAATGGCGAAGAAGAAGAAGAAGAAGAAGAAGAGGAGGAAGAGGAAGAAGAAGAAGAAGAGGAGGAAGAAGAGGAAGAAGAGGAAGATGAGGAAGAAGAAGAAGAAGAAGAAGAAGAAAGGATGTGTAAAACGTATCGTATTTATTATTATTATATGTTATAATAAAATTTTTCACATTGAGCTATTGTAAGCTTACTCGGACATAAGAAAAACAAATGCTCGGACGGGACTTGAACCGAGACCTCTGGATTTATGTTCCACTACATACATATCTAGTATTAATGAGAATTTACATTCCTACAAAATTAAAACAAATACTTGCACAGACTCTTATAATGCCACACTTCGACTACTGCGACATATTACTGACTAATCTGACAATTGATCTGACAGACTACAGTGTGCTCATAATGCGTGCATTCGATTTATATTCAATCTCCGTCGTTATGACCACGTGTCTCCTTCATTTCAGGCCTTATCATGGCTACGCCTAAATGACAGAAGAACTTTACATTCACATACCTTACTATTCCAAATTCTGCACACATATTTACCAACTTATTTAACAACACGTTTTCAACATTTATCGGCTCATCACAATTTAGGAACAAGATCACAAGACTCTTCTTTACTTTTGATACCACAACACAGGACCTGTCTGTACTCTGAACCTTACACAATATCTATGGCTAGAGCATGGAACTCACTTCCCAGTCATGTCAGGGACTGTCAATCGCTATCATTATTTAAATCCAAATTAACTCATATCTTAAGTTCGACACAATGAAAACATTAACTACATAACAACTATATAGAGCATTCCATTAATAATCATCTAGGAAGCTACTTACTTTATTTTATATCATTTTAATTTTATTATATTCTATGTTTTTGTTAGCATTAGCTAGTATTAGATCCATCATCATTGTATTTTATTTAGTCTGTATTTTAATATCTTAAAATTGTAATATGTACGTAATTTTTGTATAATTTTACTATTCGCTGGTTGAGTGGAAGAGAAGGCCTTATGGCCTTAACTCTGCCAGCTAAAATAAATTATTATTATTATTATTATTATATATATATATATATATATATATATATATATATAGAATGGCGTAATCGGTAGCGCGCTGGGATAAATCCAGAGGTTCGGGTTCAAGTTCAGTCCGAGCATGTATTTATTTTTTTTATCATGTCTCAAATATATATATAAACTAAAAAAGGAGGAATTATATAAATTTTATATAAAAGTTGCGGGTTTTTTAATTTAAAATGTAAGATATATATAGAAAGATAAACATATATGTTATACGTGTAAAGCAGTTAGTTAGCTTTCAAATGTAATATATTTTTAAACATGATAATAAATATGGTATTTATTGTTTACCTGATTAAGGATTCTTCTTCATTCCACAAAGATTCGGGTTGCAAACTAGATTAAACCTCTAAATTATCTGCGGCATAAAGTCAGTTGACCACAGCAGATGGTTAAGAGGAAAAAAATCAGATTGGTTGAAAGTGGGGTTTGAATACGGGACCTTCAGGATATAATTTCAAACACTACTGCTTCAGGTAATTTGCTAACTAGGGAACAATTTCGGTGTTGCTTTTTGTATAGACGTTGTAAGCTACAGAAAATAATATATTTGCATTTTTCGGTTAACTGACTTATGCTGCACCCTGTATTTTCCTCAGAGGCTCGACACACACACACACACGCACACACACACACGCACACAAACACACACACACACACATACATATTTACTGTTTGTGATATTTGGCATAATTAAGAAAAGAGTGATCATCGTATAGAGAGAGCACTAAAATATATATTAAACAAATTTACTTCTTTAGATAATAAAAAAATACATAAAATAACAGAAAATACTCGCACCTACTTCCATTACGCCGCTATATACATAGAAAAATAACATTGACGGAGAGAGAATAATGATAATAATAATAATAATAATAATAAAAATAAAAATGACGAAGAAGAAGAAAAAGAACAACAAGAGGAGGAACAAGAAGAAGAAGAGGAAGAAGAGGAAGAAGAAGAAGAAAGAATGTGTAAAACGTATCGTATTTATTATTATTATATGTTATAAATAAATTTTTCATATTGAGCTATTGCAAGCTTAATAGGACATAAGAAAAACAAATGCTCGGACGGGACTTGAACCGAGACCTCTGGATTTATGTCCCACTACATACATATCTAGTATAGATGAGAATTTACATATATATATATATATATATATATATAATGGCGTAATCGGTAGCGCTGGGACAAAACCAGAGGTTCGGGTTCAAGTCCCGTCCGAGCATGTATTTATTTTTCTTATCATGTCTCAAATATATATAAACTAAAAAGGAGGAATTATATAAATGTTATATAAAAGTTGCGGTTTTTTAAATTTAAAATGTAAGATATATATAGAAAAACAAACATATATCTTATATGTGTAAAGCAGTTAGTTAGCTTTCAAATGTAAAATATTTTGAAACATGGTAAAATAAATATGGTATTTAGTGTTTACCTGATAAAGGATTCTTCTTCATTCCACAAAGATTCGGGTTGCAAACTAGATAAAACCGGTAAATTATGTGCATTTCATTAGATTCAAATTAAAACTGACTTTTTCAGTTTCACACATACATTGGCGTTGCTCCGCAACGGCAGTTGTTCTATTACGTCAACATTTGTGTTATTTTCTGTGCTAAAAAAACCCGCATTTCATACGAAATTAATAATATTTTTTAAAAAATCTTGGGTAGCGGAAATTATTATTATTATTATTATTATTATTATTATTATTATTATTATATATATGTATTGTAATTAAATTTTTGACGTTGAGCAATGCATGGTAAGAAAAATACACACAACTAAATGTGAGTTTTTCCCTCTGGCATGCAAGTAAGTATTTTTCAATTCCCCATACATGCAACATGTCCTGCCCATCGCAATCTACGAGACTTAACTGTTAATATATCTGGCTTCCTATACATATCATATAGTTCACTATTGTGTAGTTTTCTCCATTCACCTGTCTGTTCATTTTCCTAAGAACTTTATTCTGAAATGCTCTTAATCTTCCTTCCTTCCTTAAAAGTAAGAGCCATGTTTCGCATCCAATAATAACTAACTCACTGGTACTATAAAAACAATAGGTTCATGGCCCCGCAGACATAAGCTAACCATACATTCCCATCCATAGCTAATGTTTTCCAATCATCTCCTGTGTAATCTACATCCTTCAAATCATGATTAATGTTATTCTCTCACCTCATACTTGGCCCACCCAATGGCAGCGTTTCCTCTGGTTTTTCTACAAGGAGTTTTCATGGCCTTCTTCTATTTGCCATCAATACCAAATGTCCTGCCAATAGAGAGAGGACTGTGAGATTTTAGTGTTCTTATTCATAGAAATACAACGCCGTGGTCTCGAGGTAGCGTGCTGCCTTTTGACGCAGCGGGCCCGGGTTCGATCCCCTGTCGGGAGAGTGTTTCTGGGTGAGGCTTTTATCGGGGTTTTTCCTCACCTGTAAGACAAATGTCAGGGAAACTATAAGGCCCAAACGGTCCCCGAAATCATATGGCCAACGCAACCATCATAATTCATATTCATCTTAGGTTAAGCTTAGGATTAGGGACTCTCCTGGCGCACCATTATCATCATTATCACCCAACCTATCATCGGGGCAACGTAACCCACCTTTGAGGCGCCCCAACCTCAGAAGTGGGTTACAAGCACGCCATGTCAAGAGAGAAACCAGGAATGTCGAAAGACAACCTGGGGCATTTGGAAAAAAAATGCAAAATGCAATATATTATTCAACTGTGTGTGTGTGGAACCAAACAAAAGAGAGTCAAAAATCTAACTATTCAACTGTTTGCCTGGTAAACACCTTCATCGCCTCGGTCTTCTACCAACTCAACAATGTATCCTCTGCAACACTATGGAAGATATGGATGCTCCTCACATCCGAACTTGCCCAACCCTAACAACCAGCAGTTTCGTGCTCAGATACTGAAAAGATGATGAACGTTCTATAATCTTTATTGTTATTGTTTGTTTTCCCTAGTCATTGTTGGCTAATGAGATTTCAAACGCCACTGCATTTAAATAAAAAAACTATTCAACTGTTTGTGTGAGAAACAAAATCAAAAGACAGTCATAAGTCTAACTTCTCTACGGGTTTAGATCTTTGCCGCTGGTCCCAAGGATCGCGACTACAAAAAAAGGACGCAGTAGATGATTTTTTAGGTCTCCCATGGTGTAGAAACTGTGTTATGCATCAATCGGCTAAGCGCAATTATTAAGAATTATATTTTGATGTCATCTGTTGCACTGCCTCATGAAGTAAGTGTACGCACACTTTTACCACCAAATCTTTAAATATAACCTTATTATTAAAGAAAATGTAAACACCATCAGTCCTATTAGTTATTCTGTGTTTTGCATCAAACGGGTATGAAACCAGATCTTCATAAATGCTAATCTAAATTTTACATCATGTAGTTAAGCGCCAAATGTTCCCGCTCTTACATTGTTGATGCATAACTGTCAAACAAGGAAAATAACTTGCAATATCCTGTATTGTTAGTTTGGCGCTACAATAAATAGTGAAGATTGACAAACTTTAAACGTATATTTCTCGAAACTTGCATAATGGACATAGCCGGTTGATGCATAACACCGTCTATTTAGGTTAATTTAGGTTTTAGAACTATCCTCGAGCTTTGTTATCATTTATCACCCATCATGTCATTGGGCTAACAAGGCGCCCCAACCTGAAATGAGGGTTACTATGACGTCATGTCATGAATCAATGTCAGAAATGTCGTAAGACAACCTGGTGCATTAGAGAAAAGAAAAATGTAACTATAACATGGGCTTTTGAAACTGAGGGGCGGGTTTGCCTTGAGAGCGGCGTGAACTCTGAAAAAAAAATCATAAAAAGTGATAATAGACTATAGGCCCTATGTCTGTGTCTACCCTTACATTCCCACGTGAGGAGGTATTACCCAAGCTGCTTTATTTGCCCTAATTGAGGTACAAGAATAACATTGACCATGATGCAAGGAAGTAGATTATACATGAGATGATTGGAAAACATTAGCTCAGGATAGGGAAATATGGAGAGCTTATGTCCGCGCGACCATGGACTTAAGGGGTGGATAGTATCAATGAGTTTGTTTCCCTACACATATCAGCAGAGACAAGTGGTTAGCTCTTCGCTTGAAAGAGGCGCCTTGTAGTTATTACTTGGATGAGAAACCCCGAGTATATCTGCGGCATAAAATCAGTTGATCACAGCAGATGGTTCCGAGGAAAAAAATCAGATTGGTTGACAGTGGGGTTTGAATACGGGACCTTCAGGATATAATTTCAAACACTACTGCTTCAGGCAATTTGCTAACTAGAGAACAATTTCGGTGTTGATTTTTGTATAGACGTTGTAAGCTACAGAAAATAATATATTTGCATTTTCCGGTTAACTGATATATGCTGCACCCTGTATTTTCCTCAGAGGCTCTACACACCACACACACACACACACACATACACATACATATTTGCTGTTTGTGATATTTGGCATAATTAAGAAGTTTGACAAAGACTATTAACGTTTGAGAGGAAAATATTTAGAAGAGTGCTAGGTCCAGTAAAGGAAAATGGAAATTGGAGGTTGAGAAGGAATGACGAATTATTCCTCAAGAATAATAAAGAAAAATATAGTTAGTTTCATCAAATCCAAAAGATTACAATGGTTTGGACATACACTAAGAATGCCAAAGGGAAGATTGCCAAATGGTATTTTGAATTGGAAGCCACAAGGAACAAGACCAAGGGGAAGACCCAAGGATCGATGGGAAGGTGACGTAATTGAAGATTTGAGAGAGATGGGGATTTTTGATTTGAAATACACTGCACAAGATAGGAAGAAGTGGCGTAAACTGGTTGAGAAGGCCAAGACATTCCACCGGAAGTCGTAGAGCCTGACGAAGAAGAAGAAGAAGAAAAGTTTGATCATAGTATAGAGAGTGCACTAAAATATATATTAAACAAATTTACTTCTGTTGATAATAAAAAAAATACATAAAATAATAGAAAATACTCGCACCTACTTCCATTACGCCGCTATATACATAGAAAAATAACATTGACGGAGAGAGAATAATGATAATAATAATAATAATAATAATAATGGCGAAGAAGAAGAAGAAGAGGAGGAAGAGGAAGAAGAAGATGAAGAAGAAGAAGATGAAGAAGAAGAAGAAAAGGAAGAAGTAGAAGAAAGGATGTGTAAAACGTATCGTATTTATTATTATTATATGTTAAAATTAAATGTTTGACATTGAGCTATTGCAAGCTTAATAGGACATAAGAAAAATAAATGCTCGGACGGGACTTGAACCGAGACCTCTGGATTTATGTCCCACTACATACATATCTAGAATTAATGAGAATGTACATATATATATATATATATATATATATGTAATGGCGTAATTGGTAACGCGCTGGGATAAATCCAGAAATTCGGGTTCAAGTCCCGTCCGAGCATGTATTTACTTTTCTTATCATGTCTCAAATATATATAAACTAAAAAAGGAGGAATTATATAAATTTTATATAAAAGTTGCGGGTTTTATTAATTTAAAATGTAAGATATATATAGAAAGAGAAACATATATGTTATATGTGTAAAGCAGTTAGTTAGCTTTCAAATGAAAAATATTTTGAAACATGATAATAAATATGGTATTTAGTGTTTACCTGATAAAGGATTCTTCTTCATTTCACACAGGTTCGGGTTGCAAACTAGATTAAACCTGTAAATTTTGTGCATTTCATTAGATTCAATTTAAAATTGACTTTTTCAATTTTCACATACATTGGCGTTGCTCCGCAACGGCAGTTGTTTTATTACGTCAACATTTCTGTTATTTTCTATGCTAAAAAAAACCGCATTTCATACGAAATTAATAATAATTTTAATAAATCTTGGGTAGCGGAAATTATTATTATATATATATATATATTAAGCTTGCATTGCTCAATGTTAAACATTTAATTATAACATCGATAAAGCGTCACTGCTATAAAGTAAAATAAATATTCTCTTTAATTTGCTTACTTGATATAGTCAGCTACTAGATGGCAGTGAAGACAGTGTTCTCGCGACATCTAGTAATAATGGAGAGTATGATACATATATAAGAAAAAAAAAATAAGTGTTTGAATTGGATTCGCCTGGTAGTGTAATGGATATCACGCTGAGGTACAGTTGGAGTTTCACATAGTAACTCAGAGATCCGGGTTCGAATCCCGTCCAGGCATTTATTTTTCTTATCATACCATATATATATATATATATATATATATATATATGTATTGTAATTACATTTTTGACGTTGAGCAATGCATGGTAAGAAAAATACACACAACTAAATGTGAGTTTTTCCCTCTGGTATGCAAGTAAGTATTTTTCAATTCCCCCATACATGCAACATGTCCTGCCCATCACAGTCTACGTGACTTTACTGTTACTTGGAGGGGGGTATGATATAGGTGGTATTTTTTATTCCTCACCGTCAATTAAAAAATGAAATTATTTTCTTTTCTTGAATGAACTTATAATAATAATTTATCAGGAGAGCTTATATAATATTTATTGTATATGCAGAATGACTAGAGTAAATTCTGTTATAATTTTGAATGATGTTTTTGTTCAAATTCTATTGGTTTTTTTAGTATACTTTCATTTAAAAATATGAAGGGGGTGTTCTTATTATAGTTATAAACAGAAGAAAGCTTTTTTTATATTTCAGAAACAATGACTTAAAAACACAAATTTTAAAAGCATATTTAGAAAGACTGTTTACAATACAATTCATATAATTGTTACTAAGACGTTTTTTAATTCAACAACGAACAACAATTATATTATTTTTTTATTTAATTTAAAATATTAAAATGAATTTTTAAAAACATAAAAAAATATTATTATTAAAAAACTTTCACATTTATTATGATACAAAAATCCTGCTATACCATATATCTTTCTTTGGCTTCCTATATAAAAAGATGCTTTTTTACATAATAATTAAGTATCCATCTTGGTCTGCCAGGTTCTTTCTTCATTTTTCAATCCTCCTGTCTTGTTTTTTTTTATTTTTTGTATTTACTAGTAAATATATCCTTCTCACCGATATCCAATATTTTTTTGTTTTTTTCCTAATTGTTAATTATGAATTTTCTCCTCCCCAGTCTGGTTTTTTTCAATACACAATTTACACACACACTGTAGCCATGTTGTTTACAATATCATAAATCTAATATGCACACACATTATATATATATATATATATATATATATATATATTATATACATATATATTATATCTCCATTGTCATTTTCCACTATATTTTTTAATTTTTTTTTTTTCCAAAATTTTTGACACTTTGTGATAAAAGATGATTTTTTTTTCTCTATGTTGCATCCTCATTTATGGCATATATACATATACTCTCCAAAAAGTTTTTGACCTTTTTAATTAAAACAAAAATCTTTCATCTTTTTTCTATATTTTCTGACAGCATTCATTGCTGTAATCTTGTTACTCTTTTTTTAGTATTCAAGCACACACATAGTTAAAAAAAAAATTTTTTTTTTGTGCACTCTTCCCCCCCATAGATGATGACGGTGTGTGTGTGTGTGTAAGTAGTACTTTTTTTTAATTATGCCAATTATCACAAGCATGAAAAAAGTGAATTTTTTTTTCTCCGTATGTTCTTCCCGTTCAATTTTTTTAAATTTAATTTTTCTCAATTTTTTTTCAGCATTTTTTGAGTTTTCAAAATGCTCACACAATATTTTTTTACTAATCTGCTTGAAATTTTCAGGACATAGCAAAAAAAATTATGTGCAAATTCATATATGTCACCCAGCCCTTAAAAATTGAGAAATTATGTAAACAACAGAGAATATATTTTTTCCTTCCTACTAACCTAGTTTCAAAATTGAAAGAAACATGGACATCAGTTTATAAAAAAAAGTCAGGTTTGGTGCAAGGAACATTGAAGAAGTAATTCTTTTCCCACGTTGAGGTGACATTTTTGAAGCTCTTCGTGCCCGATGTTGTAACATTAGTCATTAACATTGAAACAGCGTGATATAGACTCGCCAACACGTGAACGTTCGAGCATTTCTGTTGTCACTTTAAGCGACAACACTACTTTTTTCCACTTCGGAACTAATTTTCTTTCCTTTTACTCGACATTAAAGAAAAGCAAAAGAGACACGTGTTATTCAATAAAAAAAAATCATCTCCAACACATATAGAATAAAACTAGAGTTATCAACAAGAAGAAAATCATTTTACCATCAAAAGCGTGGGGTGCTCTATATCAATTAATATATTTGATAATTAACAGATATTGGTAAAAGTAAAGTCTCTAAGAAGAAAATGTCTTCTTCTTCTTCTTCCGAATGCAGTATTGGGTGATGATGCCCGTTCTGCGACTACAAAAACTGATCTTTCCATTGGTTGAAGGGTATTCCGAATTCTCTTTTGCCTTTAGTGTTGAGGTGGTAAATCATCTTTGGTAAACGGGAATTTCACATTCTCTGGACGTGTTGGAACCATTTAATCTGATAATTTTGTATATGTTCAACCATTTCCCTACTATTCCACTGCATCCTTATCTCATCACTTTTCATTCTATCCATTAATTTTACTCCAGTTAGTGATCGGAGGAATGTCATTTGTGAACTATTAATGCGGGATTTATCTTTAAGAAGAAAATGTAAAAAAACATAAAAAGCATCCCACGCTTTTGAAGGTAAAATTATTTTTTTGTAGATAACTCTAGTTTTATTCTATATGTGTTGGAGATGATTTTTCTGTTGACCACTTTAATTTTATCCCAAGCGTGTTGGAAATTAAAATTATTTTTTTATTTTTTAGTTCGGTTTTCTAATAAAGCGTGTTGTTATAGTTTTTTAAACTATTATTTATTTTTTAATTTTTAGTTTAATTGATTGTCTGTCATAAACCGGAATCCCATGAAAATTTAATTGCTTAATACTCTTCTAAAAAATCCTCCGGGCCGGATTTGAATCAGTGACCTATGGATTACTGAAATTATATACAGTCCACCGCTCTACCAACCGAGCTCTTACAACGATTGACTAAAACGTCGGTAAGTGCGCAACATATTATACCGGTTTTTATTATTTTTATTTTCTGATGTTTCTGGCCAGGATTTTAGAACAAATTATGAAATTATTGTATTGTCATTGGTCCTTTACAAGTATACAAAGTTTCCAAGTCGATCCAATGTTTTTAAGTGGATGAAAATCATGTTCAAAAATTCCGTTACATAGATAGATAGACAGATACAGGTCAAGCTAATATAAAGTGTGTAAAAATAATAATAATCATCATCATCCATGCAAGTATTAGGCCGTGTGGCCTGTTACGCTCTCAAAGAGTAATTTTCCATCCAGCGCTTTTTTGGACGTCCCAGCGGTCTTTCGCCTTGGGACAGTAACGAAGCATGGCTTTTGGAATTCTATGAGACGGCATTCGTTGAAGATGGGCTTTCCAGTTGTTCTGGTAGTTTTGTATATGGTGGAGAATGGGTTCTACATCCAACTCTTCCATATTTCCTCATTTCTTTTATGGTCCCACTTTGTGTAGCCTGCTGTACGGCGCATAAATCGCATCTCATTTGCTGTTATTCGGCTTTCATCTCTTCTTCGTATTGTCCATGCTTCACTACCATACCCTAATACTGATCTTGCTAGAACCTTATAAAGCCGTAATATTGTGTTCTTCTCTACTGAAGATTGTTTTATTATACTGTTAATTACCCCCGTTGTTTTTTGTAAAATTTGTGATTTTCTTTGATATAACAGATTCATCTTGAAATGTTAAATTATAACCCAAATAATTAAATTCGTTTACTCGTTCTAAAATTTCATCATCCAAAACAATTGTGCTAGGTATAGGGAATTTCCCACGGAAATGGAGGAAACTTGATAGTGAGTTCTTAATTAATATAGTTGTCAAGGTTATGAGAGGACGGGAGAGCAGAGCGGTGTGAACGGAGCTCACAAACTTCAGAGTGGTGGGGGATTGTGCGAGGCTTATGGTATTATCATCTTTTTTTCTCTCCTTTTAAAAAAAAGTTATCTAAATTACGGAGCTGCGCTAACCTTAATTATGGAGCACAGTGGCGGGTCCCCGGGGACGACCCGCAGCAGCCCTGCATTCCAGTTGGAAGAATTTCAATTTAGCCGAGCGCTCTAATCCACACCGTGTACTGCCACCGCAATATTAATACCGCTGCTTCTTTGTTTATCTGCACTCCACAGCCATATCACCTTCACGTGTGCCCTCGCTTCACACCTCTTCATATTTTACCCTCCCCGCCCACTACTTTCACCAAAACATCCCCCAGTAACATTTAGAAAGCATTTCTCTACTGTCCCACAGTCAAGCTGTATCATCTGCCCATCTCTGTCTACAGGAATTAATACCCTCGCAATGTTAACTTCTTCTTCTTGTTATAATTGTTATTATTGTTATTATTATTATTATTATTATTACTATTGGATGTGAAACATGGACTCTTACTTTAAGGGAGGAGAGGAGATTACGAGTATTTGAGAATAAAAGTTCTTAGGAATTTTTTTGGACCAAAGAGAGATGTACAGACAAGTAAATGGAGAAGACTGCATAACAATGAACTACATGGTCTTTATAGGAAGCCAGATATAATGAGAACAGTTAAGTCTCGTAGACTGCGATGGGTTGGACATGTGGCACGAATGGGGAATGAAAGACTTGCATGGAAGCTTCTTGTAGGGAAACCAGAGTTGGTAGACGAAGAATGAGTTGGGAGAATAACATTAACTATGATTTGAGGGAAGTAGATTATACACGGAATGATTGGAAAACATTCGCTCAGCAAAGGGATATATGGAGAGCTTATGTCCGCGCGGCCATGAACCTACGGGTTCGATAGTGCCAGTGAGTTAGTTAGTTATTATGTCATTAAATATTATTATTATTATTATTATTATTATATTGGGGCACGCCGTAACGTAGTGGTTAAGGCACTGCGCTATAAGTCGGAAGTTCGGGGGTTCAAGTCCCGGTGGGGTCAGGATTTTTCAACCGACCCATACCTTCTGGCGCCACTATGGCCCTGGGGTGGACTCGGCCTCTAACGGAAATGAGTACCAGACTTATTCTGGGGTAAATGCGGCCGTCACGCAGGGCTGACAACCCGGCTGACATGAAGTGCCGATTGTATAGAAAAAGTGGGAGCCTTAACCTCCTACTACCCCAAGGGCCTCCTGAGGCCTGTAGTGGGATTACTTTACTTTACTATTATTCTATTCGAACTTCGTAGGATTTTCATCCTGTTTATTTCCCAAATCACTCCTCGGAGGAAGAGGTATTGGATGTGCATTCACTGTCTATCCATCTCTTGGATGGTCTTCGTCTTGTTCTTCTCCCGTCCATTGGTCTATCTACTTTAGCTCTTTTTGCAAGTCGGTTGTCTTCCAGTATTTCTACATGACCTTTCCAATATTTTGATAATAGTAATATCTGATAAAAACCTGTTTCTTTTACCCACTTCCCATCCGCCACTTAACATTTCATGAATTTGCAAAATATTGTACCAATCACATGAATGTCCCCTTTTTTGCCCAGAATTTAGAATCTTTCAAACACATCAGTTACTTAATTCATTTAGTTTTATTGACAAATTCTATTTCGTGAAACAATTAAATACATTAAACGTTAAAGAGTAACATGGGATTTTTTAAAAATAAATTTAAATTTATAACATTTTATTTTGAAATCAGTCATTTTCGTCTGCCGAAAAATGCTGGCAGCCTCCCGTTCTGCGCACTGGTCGTCTCAAGACCCAATTTCTTTAGTTGGTGCTGGATTATCTTATTTGTATCGTCTGCAACGTTTTCTTCGCTCGGTGGTGAGTTGTTTTCCTCCTCCACGTCTGGTTTCTCAGTGCTGTGCGCATACTGGTGCTTCTCTTGTTTCACGTTTGTTTTGTACTTGTAATCGTATCCGTCGTCATAATCCGGACCTTCCTCGTAATCGTCTGCCGTCGGTTATGAACCAAGTTCTTTCTCTTCGCGATGAGGAGTGCGCCTGTACCAAGAAGTATCTCCGTCAGTTTTGGAATTAGAATCTTCCCGACGTGTTGGCAATTCGTACCTCGGAGCCTCGGTTGCACGGTACCTGTTTCTCTCAAAGGTTTGTGAACTGTGCTGCGCTGGATGGTGCTGCTTGTACTTCCTCGTTCCAAAATGCTTTTTACTTGGGAAAATTTGTTTCCCGCCCTCCACAAATTTCATATTTTCATAGTCATTGATATCCCCTTCGAGTTTATCGCGCATGGTCTGCGATTTAATTTTGTCTTCATCCGACAGATGGTTGTACTCTGCGAGAACTTTCTTTGCCAAGTTGATCTGAAATTTTATTTCGTGTCTACCAAATATGTTGCAATTTCTGTTTTTAGAACATTCTCGATTCTTGCCATTATTACATTTATGATGTTTGTTATTTCGGAATCTGGAGTATTTTTCGTTAACTTTTTTGAAGAAAGAGTTGTTTTGGAAGCTGTACAAGTTCTGTTCTATGATCTGCTCGTCGGGTGACACGAGCCAAGCAAGAAATTCACTCAGTCCTGAAGGAAGCATTTGACAGTTCTTTTTTCTTTTTTTCTTCAGATATAAAACGTTCAAAAATCTTGCCGATCTCTTTAAGAGTTCTCAAAGAACGTGTTTGAAAATCTTCCTCTTCCAATCTGTACGTGTCGTCAGATGATTCGAAGTTCTGATTCAAATCAACGTCTTCTTTTGGAAGTGCATCTCCCAACTGCCTATCGGACTTCACTTGTTTCGGTGTTTAATTCACGATCATTTCTGCTAGGTTACCAGACACTTCGGGTCCCATTTGGCTCGAGTCACTGTATTCTGACGGCGTTGTCTTCAGCTCCTGGTTTGTTTTATCTTTGACACAAGATAATGTTGAGTTGGCATACATTGAAGACTCTCTCCTGTGCACATTGTTGCTTCCTTCGTTGAACTCAGAAGTTTCGGATTCAATTATAGGGACTTCACCCACATAACTGCTAGACGTTTTTGAATGTGGAGCTTTGTTTTGTTTCACGATTGATTTTTGGCCAATCTTTGTCCCTTGGTCAGGCGATTTGCTTGTTTCATTTTGCTTTCACAGCTGATTTACCTTTCGCAACAGCTTCTTTACTTTTCGCAGGAATCGCAGGTTTTGATTTGGCGGTGACGGGCTCAACCTGTTTCCCTGATGGATTAACTTGTTTCTGAATCAAATTAGTTTGTTGTGGATTAACAGCTGGTTTTACATTACTGACTGCTCCTTGATTCATAACAGGATTCGTTGTTCCTGGTTTTGCATTAGTCCCTCCTCTCTGAGTCATAACAGGATTCATTGTTCCTAGCTTAGCATTAGTCCCTCCTCCTACAGGATTTATTGTTCCTGGTTTATCAGCAGCCATTGGTGCCAGTTTTACTTCAGAATTTTCTTGTTCCATGTTTAAATTTGATTGTGTTGGAACTTTGTTTTCTAATATTGGCGGAATTTGATAATTTCGTTGTTGCGATGGAATAGCATTATTGAACAAATAGTTGTTAATTTTATGGTAAGTTTCGTCTCTATTCTTGTTATTTCTATTTACTCTTGATATGATTTCTTTGGCTATTCCTCTTATCAGATTTTCTACCAAAGGTTCTTTTGTTTTTTTCAATATTTCATCGTTTTTAACATAATTAGCTGTAGATCGTGCGTCACTGGCTTCATTGTAGCTGTTCTGAGAGTCATCAGATGTGTATCGCACCTCCAGCTCCGGGGTCACCTCACCAACTGGCGATCTTATGTACTTAATGTCGCTTTCACACTGAAAATTAATTGGTTATTGCTAAAAGACCCTTCCTCTAATTCAGCTATAATTATTTTATTTTCCCCGCAGAATTCAAGGACATGTGAGTGGTCCGATATTATCCGTTGGAGCTGCGGATGGAGCTCCAACATCCAAGACGACGCACTTCTGAATCTAATCTGATCTAATTCAACATCCGAGCAATGATCCCTCCGGTGGAAAATAACCTGATACGATGTCATCGAATGATTAAAACCACCTGCCTATATTTAGCCAAGGACAAAGAGGGTATAAAAATAAGACCCTACACTGTCGCTCGCTCACTCCTTATAACATAATTCCTCACGTCACTGTCACATTCTCTTGCAGCGTTGCTTTGATATACGAGTATGTCTGCGTAGCTTCGCGGAGTTGAGAGTGGGCTTCGTGAGAGTAGTGTGAGATACAGTGACTTGACCTTGAAACCTCTTGCGAAAATTAAATCACTCTAATTGTCAAAGTCATTGCTAGAAGGCCCTGGAGTAAGGACATTTTAGCATGAAACAAAAAATGAATCCCTCAACTGTGGCTCTGTATGAAGGCTTGAAGAAAGTCCTTTAAGCACAGAATATGGTTATATATATATATATATATATATATATATATATAAAGTAAAAAGTAAAGTAAAGTATTCCCACTACAGGCCTCAGGAGGCCCTTGGGGTAGTGGGAGGTTAAGGCTCCCACTTTTTCTTGACAATCGGCACTTGATGCCAGCCGGGTTGTCAGCCCTGCGTAACTGCCGCCTGTACGCCCAGAACAAGCGTCTGGTACTCATTTCAGTTAGAGGCTGAGTCGACCGCAGGGCCATAGTGCCGCCAGAAGGTTTGGGTCAGTTTAAAAATCATGACCCCACCGGGACTTGAACCCTCGACCTTCCGGCTTGTTAGCGCAGTGCCTTAACCACTACGCTACGGCGTGCCCCATATACTCGTATATATATATATATATATATATATATATATATATATATATATATGAGTCCTTGAGCATTAAAATGGACCATGTCCACTTTTGCTGAATTTACAAGTGAACCACAACTACTGATAGCTCAACAGTATGCTATTTATATTTATAAATTGTGTTTTTATAGTGTTACCAAGTGTGTGTTATATCAAATAAAATACGATTTCTATGTGTAGCTTACTGTTTATAATATATTATTTAAACCTGTATGATTGAGAAAAATTCAGATTTATCCAAGTGGTCCATTTTAATACTCGAGGTTTCAATTGTTAAATTAACTAGTTGAAGCCACTTTTGTCAGCAATAAAAGCATAAGCCTACAAAATCAATTGAATTCAAAATTCTGATTTAAATTTGGACCAGATTACTCCTGTAAAATGATAACATTAAGGGTCGGTTTCACCAACAGAGGTAACTGTATAACGCTAGTTTAAGCTATGTATTATATATGGGGAAAACTGGCGTAATACAGTTACTTCTGTTGGTGAAACCGAACCTAAGTACAAACAATAAAATAATAAAGTTATTTGGTCTGTATATTCTCACCTATTACGGTTATTTTCGATGAGCATATGTTTCAAGGCTTGTTAGCCCCATCTTCAGCGATTAGACCGATAATATTTACTATGAGTCTATAATCAATGAAGATGGAGCTAAGAAGCCTTGAAACATATGTTGCACCCAGTCATTCACTCAGCCTCCTTTACAAGGAGTGACTGAGTAAATAAATAGACCGCAATGCCAGGCAATTAAAATCATAAATACTCAAGAAGGTTATTGAGGGAAACAGTTGTCAGACTTAGGTCATATGTATACTTGATTTAATCAGGAAAGCGAGTAGAGTACGATTATGAAATGATAAATGGCAAATAAAATGATCCAAATAAGTTGGCATTAATGAGAAGTAATGACTAGACATTTATAAGCAAGAGGAACCGCAAGCCTTCCCTTTGTGAAGAGACGGGAGCGACGGACATACACGAATACTTAGAATCTTAGCAGAATCCATTATTCTAAGGGTTTAACTAGCATTTCTTTGTGAGGCAAAAGCTTAACAACGCTACGCAGACAGCCAGAGTACAACGGCAGAATTTATGAGTGGTAATTTCAACTTGGAGAAAACAGCGTTAGTAGGAAGCGTGGGCAGAGAGAAAACATAAGCGTTAGGGCCTATTAGAATTAGAGGTGAATGACCTGGGAAACCCAGTGGCCTAAATAACAAAACTTATGATCCAACTGCACGTGAAGCCAGTATGGATAGGGACCAACCCTCGATGACAAAGTGAGCAATAACAAGATTGTAACTGTGATGATCTTGAAGAAGATTTTCGGGCTGTAGGCCGTGGTCGTGAGGCTTGTAGTTCCTCGAACGACCACGGCCTACAGCCCGAAAATCTTCTTCAAGATCATCATAGCAACTCCGGCCGTGAAAGTCTACGTGAATACAAAATTGTAACTCTTTCTCAGGATGCCAATCATGATACGGGTCCATTTAAAGAAACCGAACCTAGAAAATTTAGATAAACTAAAAGCCACTTCCCTTAAAAGGGTGCTCTGTCTCTCCAGATACACGCCCTCACGACTTGTATATGAACTCTCCAGAGAACCATTCTACATAAATGAGCTGAGGCTAAAGTTCCTACTACCAGTGACAGGACCTCCTGCAAGAACTCCACGAGAAGAAACGCAAAATATGGAAAGAATTCTACATTACTGACGCCATGACAAACCGTGAATGGACTCAGGGAGGATATGAATTGCGTCACGCAGTGACCAGACTCGCTGTGCATGGATTTCACCACAAGCTGTGCAGCAACCAGAGCCTGGATCAAACTGCGTGTGTGCAATATGTGGCGAACAGTGCGAGAAATATCATGTGTTAACAATACAGCAATCCTATGCAACAAGCCTTAATTTCATATCCTTAATGACATGATGTTACATAATCACTCGTGGCATTACTAGTATCTGCATAACCCGATAGATGAAGCACTTTTTCTTTAAATTTGTTGAATGTTGATATCTATGATACTTTTCACATTGAGTGAGGTTCAACTTATTAGCAAGCTATCGCAGGTGCATTTGTAGATATACTTATCAAGTCTGTTTTTCATAACAACCATAATCGGACGTAGATGAAAAAAAAGAAAGAATCGATTAAAGAAAACAATTTACACCCATCTTTCTCCTGTGTACATATTCGTGTGCATAGATGTACCCTCAAAAATTATATTAATTTTCTGTTTCAGTAATATGGTATTGCGAATAAAATGTTAGTGCAAAAGCTCTTTATTTTTTTACTTCTTGTGCAATTCTATCGATGATCCTGGACTAGTTGAAACCTACGTTCGGAAGGGAACTAAACACCTGGTCCCATCTCTAGACATAGCGTGTAAGGTCAGGTCTCTGAGAACATTTGTTAACACTTTCTGGACTAGTTATGAATTATGACGCTAATGATAATAGCTGTTAAAGCGCGTCATTAAATAAAAATGATAAAAAATACTAATAGAGCTCAACTATGTTTTTCCCGACTATTAGCCTAAGTATTGTTGCTTCTTTCGTGGGCATTACTGTTAAGCAGACTGGTGTAATATCCACTTCTGCCGCTCTATTGATGCTATTTGACATTATCTTCTGTAAAAGTAATGTAACGTAATCCCACTACAGGCCTCGGGAAGCCCTTGGGGTAATAGGAGGTTAAGGCTCACACTTTTTCTGGACAATCGGCACTTGATGTCAGCCAGGTTGTCAGCCCTGCGTGACGGCCGCCTTTACTCCCAGGACAAGCATTTGGTACTCATTTCCGTTAGAGGCTGAGTCGACCTCAGGACCATAGTGCCGCCAGAAGGTTTGGGTCAGTTTCAAAATCCTGACCTCACCGGGACTTGAACTCTCCACCTTCCGGCTTGTAGCGCAGTTCCTTAACCACTACGCTACAGCGTGCCTTATTTCTCTGGATTTTCGTAATTCTTTTAACAAGAGGTGGGAGCTAATAATAATAATCTCTATACTACTCCTTGTTTAGTCTTTGTTGTCTTAAAACACCTCCACCAACATGTTATCCCTGTCGTACTTCTTAGGACTATTACTCTACCTAGCTTATGTCATGTGTATATTATGTTGACCTTGCTGTCTTCATAATGACTTTGGATCCTTGACAACTATGGATCTAATGAGGCCAATCATTAATGTGTGGTTTACAGTTCCTTTAGTCAGTCCAAGTATAAGACCTGATGTGAACTGATAACATCACAGTAGTTGTTAGACAAGTACATCCATGCCACAATGTTAAGACGAAGCACACACATTACATGGCCGGATTATATTCCGGAAAGTATTCCGACATTAGTGTTACGAATATCTGTCTCTGCTCCGGATTGTCTAGGTTAGTGCGATGAGCATATTCTTACAGATAGCATCCTCATTGATAAAATATTCGTATTGGTGCAAATTGGACCCAGATCCTCGTGGAGGTTCCACATTAACCGAATTCCTTTGTTATGTTTAATTATTTTATTAATTATTTTATACAACCTCCATGTCACATAATATCAAACCAAACCCGTCAGTATATTAAAACATCATCTACATAATATAATATATTTTGGAGTTTTTTTCAACATTTGTTATATTTAATAGCAGAAATTAAGAATTGATTCTTAGCTTGAAAAACTTTTAAAGTAGTCATTTTCATAAATATTTCAAATAAACCCTTCTTCACACAAAGAATAAAAGAAACTGGCCTTGAACCCGTCAAGGTTGATGGGGAAAGAAGTTAAAATATGTTCTGTTCGAGGGCAGCACCTATTAAAGAAGATATTAACAATGTCCACTCAAACCGAAGGGTTCACATTACCCTATATAATTGGCGATCCAATTTTTAGATTCAATTCAGGTCAGATTTATTAATTTAAAAATTATATTGGAATGTTAACACTAACTTTGTTCCAACATTAAGTTTATTGCTATATATTTTTTGTCTTCCCTCGGAATCAAATTCTGTATCCTATCTTATGTTACTTGCAACACATCATTGTTTGTAGCTAAAATCTCTCGTCGTGCAACACGTTCTTTCTTCAGACAGTTTCTTTCAATAAGCGGTTGCAATTTCTCGAGGTAGTCCTTCCGTTTCAGCCGAGTTTTAACAATTCTTCAGTCAAAATAAGTTGACCACAGTACGGATCCAGGGCATAGGTACCACTTTCAATTTTCAAAAAAATTTCGCAAAGCATGTGATCTAGGGTCTCATCTTTCATTTCCCACGCGATATTCAAACATTAATCTCTTTAAACATGATTTTACTTCATCAGCCGGTGTTCATATTGAAATTATCCTCAATTTGTGCCAAAAATTACCTGATAACAGCAACCATTTCCTCCCATTAGTCTTGTCTTCTACTGAAGAACCTACAATGTTTCATCAATACCGTCGAGTGATTCCTCATTGCACATACATCCCATATAATTACTTAGTGTCACATTAAAAGCTGACCACATGCCTAACACCTTGTGATTCCACAGCCTGGAAACTCGTGTTTAGATAGAGTTAAAGGTAGGTTTAAAACAGAATACGCCGTTTTTTTCTCTCCAGAAACGTGGAGACAATTGCACATGATGCCAATGCTACTGCGATTTGCTTTTGCACTCTACGTTGTAGCTAAAATCAAATTAATAAGGAATGATTTATCAGTGTCCCTGATTCATTCAAAAATATAATTACCCTTATGTTGTTGCAATACGATTTATGATCTTGTCGACTAAAGTCAGGTGTTTTTGCGTTAATTTTACCAACATCACTACAGCTATATCCACTAGCCCTACTTAATGTATGTTCGCTAAAACGGCCTGCAAATGTACATACACTCCCATTCCGCAGTTATACATAACACACTAGATAAACGAAATAATGACCTTGTTCCAATTTACCAGTGGTCAACGAAATAAGGACTTAATCTTAATGTTGACAAGACATAATGCATAATTATAGGGCACCGATGAATTCAATACATTAAAATTACAAAGATATCTCTACCATGCTCCTAAATGACATAAACATCCCCTAGAGCTCTGAAGTAGAAAATCTGGGTATCTACATTTGAATGCAGCTGGACTGAAAAATCCAGATGAATAATAACTGCAAGGGTGCAGTCTATGATTCTATGATTAATTTTATTTAATATTTTCGTAGAATTAATATTAATGAAATGGAAACAAAGCTGCAAAGGTATGGGTATCCCAATAGGCAACATATTTTTGCTGACATTACCATTTGCTGATGATCATCTACTGGTTTTAGCACAAGACAAATTTGATATGGGGTTCATGATAAAAATGTTGAGAAACACATATGAATCTTGAGGTCTCACAGTACATTTACAAAAAATACAATATCTGGCAATAAATAGCAATGAAAGAGAAAATTTATTGGAAGAAGGAATCCAAATAAAGCAAGTGAAACAAACTAAATATTTGGGAATAATTATGGATAACATTGAAGGTATAGGCAAAGGGAACATAAGGCACATAATTGAATTGAGTAGCAAAATAATATCGTCATTAAATTCTATATGGTGGGATAAGCATATTTGGAAAGACACAAAAAAAATATTGGTAAAACAGTGGTGGAATTTGTTGCAATGTATGGAGGTGAGGTATTGACAATCAATAAGTACTACAAGAATACATTAATAGCACTATAAATGTATTATTTACGCAGAAGTGCCAAAAATGTCAAAATTAGAACATGTCATGAATGGAAGCAGAAGAAAGCTTAAGTGAAAGAATTGAGGACAAGGAATTAAAATTATTAGGACATATTTCCTTCTTCTTCTTCCTTTCCAGGATTAGGTCAATGCGACCTGTTCCGGTCTCAAGTCCATCGTTTCCTTGGCAGTCCCAAAGACCTTTTTCCATGTGGTTTGTAGGTGTTGGTCTTTTTGGGTAATCTTGTATTGTCTATTCTGTCTAAATGTTCTTTCCGTTGGTATTTGTGCTCTTCTAGTTCATCGACTATTGAAAATGTCTCCAGTTTTTTCTTATTGATTCATTGTGTAATTTATCCATCCTTTTACGGATCATAAAAATTGCATTTCAGTGGCTTGAATGTGTGAGATATCTTTATTGTAAGTACCTACGACATATTTTAAGAATGGAAGATGAGTGATGAACCGAAACTACTATATCAATGGAAACCAACCAGAAACAAGAAAAGAGGGAAACCAAAGTTAACATGGAAGGAAAACATGAGGATAGTAATGCAAGTAAGAGGGCCAAGAAGATGTCCAAGATCGTAGGGTTTTAACTTTGGCACAGGAAGATGCAGCTGTAAAAACCCGAAGATAGATAGAGAGAATAATAACTGCAATTCTAAAATAGATTTAGAAACGTGTATAGACTCTTGTTATTCCACACTTCTATTACTGCGACATATTACTGACTAATCTGACAACTGATCTATCTGACAGACTGCAGCGTGGTTATAACGTGTGCTTTGGATTTGTATTCCATCTCCGTCGTTATGACCGCGTGTCTCCTCATTTCAGGCCTAATCATGACTACGCCTAAATGACAGAAGAACTCTACATTCTCATGTTTTGCTATTTCAGATTCTGTACACATATTTACCTAGTTATTTATCAACGATTTTCAAAATGATTGGCTCATCACAATTTAGGAACAAGATCACAAGAAACTTCTTTAGTGTCTTTATCACAGAACAGGACATGTCTATACTCTGAATCTTACACAATATCCAAGACTAGAACATGTAACTCACTTCCCAGTCATGTCAGGGGTGTCAATCACTATTATTATTTAAATCCAAATTAACTGATATCCAAGTTCCAAGCAATGAAAATATTTAGTATATAACAATATTCGACATTTTATGTATGTTTATATATATATATATATATATATATATATATATCCACCGGTGTGGTCGCGAGGTAGCGTGCTGCCTTGTCACGCAGCGGGTCCGGGTTCGATCCCCGGTAGAGACAGTATTTCTGGGTGAGGTTTTTTATCGGTTTTTTCTCACCTGTAAGACAAATGTCAGGAAACCATTAAGGCCCAAACGGTCCCCGAAATCATATGGCCACCATCATCATCATCACCTTTATCATTACCATCATCATCATCCTTCACCGGTGTGGAAATCAACGGGAAGCTACCACACCTACAATTCCTTAGTAAAGCTGCAAGCATAGCATGAAAATGCTATGATTGCAGTCAAGGACCTGCCTTCGGGCAGAATTACTATGGATATATATATATATATATTTCAGGTAAACCTCCACTTCTTGGTGTCAGATTTTGCTCATTTTTGGATAAAACCTACCTCGGCTTATTTCAATCAGTTTCATTGTGAAGGCGAGAGCTAATTTTAATTTTCACTTCAGGTGAACGCCTACACCTTAATGGTTTTGAAGGATCCAATTGTGAATCTAAACCATCCAGGGACCCAATCAGACACACAAAAAATTGCATCTACATTTGTCCAATCATTTAGGAGGAGTTCAGTGACAAACACAATTATATATATATATATATATATATATATATATATATATATATATATAATTCTTCTGTAAGTGTGTTTGTCACTGAACTCCTCCTAAATGATTGGACCAATTGGATCCTTCAAAACCATTAAGGTGTAGGCGTTCACCTGAAGTGAAAATTAAAATTAGCTCTCGCCTTCACAACGAAACTGATTAAAATAAGCCGAGGTAGGTTTTATCCAAAAATGAGCAAAATCTGGCACCAAGAAGTGGAGGTTTACCTGAAATACTTTGGAGGGCAAGGGCTATATAATAGTTTGATATTTTTAGGGAAAATAAATCAATGGTGGCGAAATTATAAACCGCCTAAACGATTGAACCAATTTTCATTATATTTTTGTTGTATGCGTTTGAGAGGGTGCATGGATGGTTTAGATTCACAATTGGATCCTTTAAAACCATTAGGTGTAGGACTTCATCTGAGGTGAAAATTTACACATCGCTGTAGAGGACACGATTTTCAATTTTCACAACGAAACTCAGTATGTCCTATTAAAATATACCGAAGTAGATATTATCCAAAAATGAACAATTAGAAGTGGAAGTTTACCTGAAATCCATTATTAAAAGCCGATTAGCAACCAGCACGTCTCAGCGTGTACCATTCAATTTAATTTATCTATAATATTTCATTTATTCAGGCGTAGCAAGTCCTGCCGGGTATTAGCTAGTGTAGTGGAAGTTCGGGTAATATGGACCCTTCGGTTTTAGTGGACCATGTTAATATCTTCTTAAATTGATGCTGCCCTTGAACATAAAATATTTTAATTTCTTCCCCTCATCAACTTTGACGTGTTCAATTAATCTCTGTGTGAATAAGGGTTTATTTGTGATATTTGTGAAAACGACCATTTCAAATGTTTTTCAAGCTAAGAATTAATTTCTGCTATTGAATGTTACAAATTTTGAAAAAAAAAACTCCTAAATATACATTTTTTATGTAGATGCTGTTTTAATATATTGACGGGTTTGGTTTGATATTAAGTGACATGGCGGCTGTATAAAATAATTAAACATAACAAAGGCATTCGGTTATTTTAGATCCTCCACGAGACGGTTAAAGTAAATCTAGGTCCACTTTACTCGAATACATACATTTTATCAATAAGGGTGCTATATGTAGAAGCCATACACATAATTAATTTTATTTAATATTTTTGGACCAAAGAGAGATGAACAGACAGGTGAATGGAGAAGATTACATAACAGTGAACTTCGTGGTCTTTATAGCAAGCCAGATATAATAAGAACAGTTAAGTCTCGTAGACTGAGGTGGGAGGACGCATGGCACGAATTGGAAAATAAAATACTTGCATGGAAGCTTCTTGTAGGAAAACCAGAGGGAAAACGCCCAGTTGGTAGATCAGGAATGGGGTGGGAGAATAACATTAAGTATGAATTGAGGGAAGTAGATTATACAGGGAATGATTGGAAAACATCTTAGGATAGGGGTATATGGAGAGCTTATGTTAGCGCGGTCACGAACCTGCGGGTTCTATAGTGCCAGTGAGTTAGTTAGTTATAGTTGTAATGTTACCTAAACCCAAAAACCGTCGCTTCTGCCGATGAATGACGTGTGAATGTTATAATAACAATACATTTTCAAAATGTGAAATAAATATCAACGCTTTTTAAATACGATCAGCCATAAATACTTTGAGATTAAGTTGTGCCTGTCTGGATAAATTAATGGAGTAAATAAACTTAATAATAGTCTAAAGGCTAGGATAGACTCTGGGGTCCACTTTATCCGCATGTGAAGGTTTCTTGTAATGTAAAAATGCTTATAAATTATGGCGATATTTCCATATCTGAATAAAATAACTATGCTATTTCATATTTACAGCACAAAAATGATAATCACTGTAACTAAACAAAATTCAAATCCCTTAATTGAAATAAAAACAAATTCAAAACAGGGGTCATATTACTCTATAAGTATTCATGTAGGAAGCTTTACTTACGTTAATTCATTTAATTCCATGTTTTGTTAGTGTTAGCCTACTCCGGGTTAGCTTTCTTTAGCTTATATTTTATAATTGTAATAAGTATGTAAATTTTGTTTGATTTTATTATTCGCTGGTTGAGTGGAACAGAAAGACTTATGGCCATAACACTGCCACCTTAAATGAATTTTATTATTATTATTATTATTATTATTATTATTATTATTATTATTAATATAGTGCTCGATGATAGTCATCACTAGAGTTCGGCACTTAAAATATTCAAAATAGGCTCTCACAAAAAAATGGACTACAACATAAATGTTTACAGTCTTACGTAAAGAATATAAACATAAGCTATCAATAGCGTACGAATATATCAGAGATGATTTTCGAACTTGTTTTGCCTTTATGCTGGATGTCACCAACATTGTTCAAGATATATTTAGAAGATGTATTAATGAAATGGAATAAGTCATATAGGGGAATGGGAATCAACATTAATGGCCATTTACTGCACAATGTATTATTCGCTGATGACCAGATTATAATAGGACAAGATAAAGAAGATATAGAATATATGATCAGAAAGTTGGTCGATGCATTTGAGGTAGGTGGACTGAAGATAAATTATATTAAAACAGAATATATGGTAATCGGAGCAAATTCAGAAGACCTACAAATAAATAATATGATAATTAAACGTGTTGAAGAATTTAAATATCTTGGATCTATAATAGATAAATCTGGTACTTGTGAAAAATATATTATTAACAGAGTAAATTGTGCAAGGAAGGCGATTAGATCTCTGAATGGTCTTTTATGGAATAGAATTTTGACCAGAAAAACAAAAAAAAGGGATTATACAGACAATAATAGAAAGTATACTTATATATGATCAGAAAGCTGGACAATAAATGAAAGGATTCAGAAAAGAATCTTGGCGACAGAAATGGATGGATTAAGGAGAAGTATGAGAATATCCAGGCTACAACATATTCGAAATACATATGAGGGAATATATTATGCCATGATGAAGAGGGGTATGAAAGATGGACAATGGGAAGATAGGAATCTCTGGAAAGCAGGAATCAAGGGCAAACTGCTGTAAAGTGGAAAGACTGTATTAAGTATTAAGTAAGTTTTGCCTTTTCACAAAGAGCATAGTTATGTTTTGCAGTGTGTAGGTGCTGTGAAAATTGACACTTCTTCACGTAATTCACTGAAAGTTTACACATTTTGTAAAACAATATTAAACTGTCACTTGAAAATATTCCCGCACCAAATTCTTTCACAAAATTGGTCAGTTTGTTTTTTACTGTTGTCCGTTCTTCAGGCCCCGTAAAAATAACCGTTTTAAATAAAAAATAAGCAAATAAACTTGTTGCACCACTTTGTCTTTGAAGCCCTTGTCTGTGAACGAGGACTACAGACTGAATTCAGTGCTACCAACATCAAAAATAATATTGTCAGTCACTTAAAAGTTTCAGTACCAGGTGTGCGACAGAGAAAGAAAGCTTGAGCCTCTACCCTTTTACTCACTCAGCAATGTTTGTATTGAGAAGCAGCACAGCTGTACTATAGAACATTCTCCAAGCCTTAGAACCGGAGCATAATACAATGGGACATAGGGTAGGGCTATATCGCTTAATGGGAGTGCATGAGGTGGAAAAATACAATAGCCGGTACTTGTTACTTCGCCTAACAGGAGTGAATTGAGGGCCAAACAATCTACGTTCTAGGTTATTGGTTATTGCTACCTTCATCCTAAAATATTCTAACAGAATTTATTAAAATAACACTTAAAGTTTTCTATGCAATTATATGTGTCATGAAGTTTGTCCATTTCAATTAATTTCATTGAAATACTAAGTTAATTTCAAGGAAAATGGCAAATAGGCATTTACAGGTAAAATGAACTTCATGGAAAACAACTCTAGGGTCGTCGGTATGAACTTATACAATATCCATAATAAAAAACTGTAGGCATTTTCCCTAACATCCGGTCTCACTACTACCGTTCAGCATCGGTTGTAACAACGAGGTGAAATTTGTTGGCGATACGTACAATTAACAAATTGATTAAAAATATAAAATGTGCCTTGCTGCATACTATATTAAAATTATGACGTAGTAACTACCGTTACGAAGCGACACCACTGAATGCGCATTAAAAAAAATATGTTTTTAAAGATCTGGAAGGGCGACCAGCACCTGCAGCATATAGTGCACCGGGGAGCGGAACGGGCCAACAGGCCCATACCTTGAAGATGATGATGATAAAAGATATTAGAAAAATATTTATATTTCACAGGTGAAAGTAAAAATTGTGTCAACTATCTATTTATAATGTATATAAGGTATATAATAATTACATTATGAAATAACATATTTAATATCGTTTGATTACTTGTTCAAATGATATCACATGATAGATACTGTATATATTTGAAATTTAAATGATGGACCATATAACTCACTGGCTCAATCGAAACCGTAGGTTCATGGTCGCGCGGACATACATCCCTATCCTGCACTAATATTCTGTGTAATCTACTTCCCTCAAATCACGGACAATGTTACCCTCCCACCTTATTCTTGTTCTGCCAACTGAGCGTTTTCACTCTGGTACTTCTACATGAAGTTTCCATGATCCTCTCATATCCGAGTCTACCGGACTTAACTGTTCTTATTACATCTGGCTTCCCATGTAGCTCACTGTTACGTAGTCTTCTCCATTCACCTGTGTGTTAATCTCACCGTGGTCCTAAACAAATTCTTTATCATCATATACTCGAAACCTTTCCTCCTCACGTAAAGCCAGTGTCCATGTTTCAGATCCATATAATTTTTATCTCTCTATAGTAATTCTGCCCGAGGGCAGGTCTTTCACTAAAATAATAGCATTTTGATGCTACGATTTGCAGCTTTACTAGGGAATTATAGATGTGGCAGCTTACCGTCCCGGTGAAGGATGATGATGATGATGATAATGATAATGATGGCCGGATGATTTTCGGGCACCATTGGATCCTAAACGTCCTGACATTTATCTTACAGGTGAGTAAACCCCCCCCAAAAACTCAGATAGGAGCCATTCCCGACCGATAATCGAACCCGGGCCCGCTGCGTGACAAAGCAGCACGCTACCTCGAGACCACAGCGGTGGACACATTATGTAACTGCGAGACTCATTATATATATATATATTATATATATATATATATATATATATATAGAATGTTTCTAAGAATTTTATTTTCAGATACTCATACGCTTTTTCCCTCCCTTAAAGCAAGTGTCCACGTTTTGCGTAATATAACCGGGAGAATAACAGTTTTTATATTTTCACTTTAATCATTATTGAGATGTGAACCTGGTAACCAAGATCGACTGCAGTAAGTGGAAAAATATAAGAAGAAAATGAAGAGAATTAAGAATAATTTACTGTAAATGAATGCAGGATACATTACCAAATTTAAATGAACTAATATTGAATTTAATGCCATTTTTTAAGACGAAACTGTCTTTATGAACGTCAAGCAGGAGATGTCATGAAATAATTTATTTAAATCATTACACTCTTGGTACCTTCAACTATTTTTTTAAAATATTAATAACATAACACGCTTGTATAAAACGGGCTTTTTGTCCAGAGGAAAAATGATTATGACGTAATAACTATAATGTTACGAAGCAACGCCACTGAATACGAAATTAAGAAATATCACTTAAAATAAATTTAGTAAAATATCAGTCTAACATTTGACAGGTAAAGTTCATAAATGTTTCGCCTGCCAATTACTACAGCTGAGTTGTTTTGAAACTACAATGCAAAAGGCTCTCTCTCACAGGTAAATGTTAAATATGTATATACAGTGTGCGTGCTGTTTATTTGAAACCTAACTCATTTGTTATTAAAATAAATTTCACTTTAAAGCTACTAATATTTTGCCTTAAATAAATCTAGATAACATTTCGTTATCTGTTTTAAGATTTAGCACTTCTGTTCTTCATTCTAAATTAAACATCTTGGCGAAATAGGGCTATAAGGTTCTTGAATATCCAAGAGGTAGACGATAAAAAAGACGTGCGGTATATATGTGTTGTTCACCGGGCGTTGTAGTCGCTTCACAATATTTCTCACAGTTCTGCGTGGTCACCGATCTAATACTAAATCAAATTCCATGAGAATACGTCTTGTCCATTGGGAATAGAACTAGTGCATGTCCCATAATACTGCGCCAAGGCATTAAGCCGTATACAACAGTATGATTCACTTTCTATATTATTTATGATTTAGAAATACATTTATAAAACACAAATATCACTTTTTTTCCCGCTCTTGATGGTTTTTTCAATCAGCTCCAGGCTATCTGTTTGTTTCAAATATCAGTTTATTAACACAATATTTTCTGAGTTCAATAAAGAATGATGATTATTATTGTAGCCTTGATTTAGCACACAAATATATTTACATTTATTATATTAATACATGATGTACACGTGGTAGACCATCTCTGTGCAGCCATGTTGGGATGAAAACTGGCACTAGGATATTTCGAGGCCTCATATCGGAAATGCTGTTCCTGTGTATCTTGCAAAAATCATAGTTAACTGTCTCTCTGTATTTATAACATGTAATCGTTTATGTATATTGTAATTTAGATGTGTGACTACTTTTTTGTATTTTTTTAAAACGTGGTTGAGTGGCAGGCAAGGCTTTAACTCTACCAGGTAAAATAAAGCTATTATATTATTATTATTATTATTATTATTATTATTATTATTATTATTATTAAATCAGGATTTAGACACGTATGGTTTTTCTCTATTATATAATCTGAAGAAACACCACACAGACGCGGTACAGATGGTGGTATATCATACTCACGAAATATAAGAATAATTCACGTAACATTAAAATCATCGTCATATTTACCATGAAACATTATAAATTAAATTAAATTTGAGATACTTATGGCCTCATGATAAAATATCTTACAACATCGAGTATTTTTTTGTTTCGTTTCATAAACAAAATGCATGTCATTTAGTGTCCTATGGAGGGTCATGGAAGAATTGGGAGATCTCCATAATTTTGAACTACGTTTAAGAAGGTTGCGATAGCTGGTGGTCGTTTTGAAAAAAAAAACTTAAGCATTTTATCCCCATTTTTTTGTTTAAATTGCAACATTTGTCTACTGTGTTTTATTCGGATTACTATTCTTATTTTCTTCGGAGATACAACGGGAAGTATCACTAGGAATGTTCTAGTTTGTGGCCACAAAACATCCGATAGCTTGAGAAGCTACCACACGTGATGTATTAGTTGAATGGCCACGGCTGTACGTGACAAAACAAAGTGGTAACTTAGCTAGCCGCTCATTATTAAATAATTGGGTGATACGAACCATAATTTCTTTTTTTCATAAATCGGGCATAATTTTTTTCACAATTTGTAGGTAAAATTATTTAATTAAAATGAATTACCTAGTAAATGAATATCATGTATAAGGTCCTTAATAAGAGCTGTGCTGTTTTCTAGTCGTGAAAACACCTGTAGTTCCTATGTTCAGTTTTAAACCTGACCCGAGCCTGAAATAACTTTTATTTTATAGAGGATTGGTGATGTAGAATATTGCAGTTTGCTTTCAGGATCGCACCACCACCTGTTAGAACGTGTGGGTGGATGTCAATGGAGTGATCATAAAGTTATTCCTCTCTCATTGCGATAGCAGGGTGTTAATATTTTCTTACCTTCACTGGAACGCTGGGTCCACTTTCTTTTGAAATTTATTTTTCTCTTCTCTAAACAATTTATAGCATCTTCGAACTGTGCTGAATGGAAGAACAAAAATTCTCCACAGCCTGCTGCACCATAGCATAGGCCTTAGCTGTAGATTTGTTGAGGCGAGAGCAGAATTTCAAAGCGGCATATTGTTTGTCTCTCTTCACCTCCATTATAGCCATAGGCTACACAAATCGGAAGATATGACCTTGAAACGTATATCACACGAACATGACACAATAACCAACACATTTAAAACCACACGTTTCTTGTTAAATCAATAATATTGTTTAATGAACAGCCCTCGTAAAATGATGCAAAACAAAACATTATCATCATCATCATCATCATAGTACATTCACGAATTTAGGTCATTTGTTGACCTGTTTCGGCCTCAAGAGAAACACCATCCAAAAGTCTTTTGACTGGACGTCCTGGTCTTCTTCTTCCTGCAGGTTGATATCTTAACATTTGTTTGGGTATCCTGTGATCTTCCATTCGATGAACATGTATCCATCTTGACTTATAATCAGAAATTTTGTTTTCTCTAGGTTCCATGTGTAATTCTTCTAAGATGTCTTCATTTTTGTGATCTAGTAGTGTGTATCCTGCAGTCCCCCGAAGGTATCTCATTTCAGCAGATCACAAAATATTATCATTTCAGAATTAAAATTATTTCTATAATGTTCAAAAAGTTAGCTTTTCGATGTATCAATACATCACGTGGGATATCAATAACTATTTAATATATGTATTTGTAAATATATTTGATATAGCTCTATAACCTACCTGATAAACGAAGCTTTATCTATTGTTCTATCTTCAGATCTCAGCACTATAAATTGATTAATAAAATTATGTTGAATATAACACGAAAAAATTAATTGTTATTTATTAAAATCAAAATTTTTCAATTTCACATTTAGAGATGTTGCTTTAAATCTTTGCCAGAAGAAGAAATCACTTATTTTAGAGGATTAGTGACGCAGAGTTTGAAATGTATTCAAAATTACGTAAAATTGTAACTTGAATTCTCCTTTTTATGAAGAAAATACTGTAGTTTGATACGGATATATATCTGCTACGTAAAGAAATATTAATATTTTATTATAAAAATAAGTTTCATAAAACTTTCGTATAAAATGGCGTTGTTGCATAGAATAACAATAACTATTACGTAATAACTAACCTCACCAACCAACTAAACTGAATGTGCAATTGAAATTTTTTTTTTTGCGCGATAGTGCATTTTCTCGTACTTACCAGCAATGGCGACCATTATTGAAAGTTCAGCTTCCTACATTTCGGGGTTGCCAAACTAAATAACTATACTGTACTAGTACGAGTACATTTACACCCACATGCGGGAAGTAAAACCACTGTCCTCTATGTATACTACGTACAATGTATATACAGAAAATATCCAAAAGGTATTGTTAATATACATAAGAAACAAATCACTGCATTTTAAATTAACTGAACTTTATTTGAAACAATACAAAAAATAAATACGTACTTGCGGCCATGTTGTTAATAATTGTTCTCAAGGCCTCCTCTTGTTTCAACTTATAAACATTGCCCACACTGTTAACATTACTCAATTGTTTATAACGAACGCAAATATTTCCAACAAAGATATCATTACTTTACTACTACTTATTATTTTGAAAACACCATCGCACAAAAAATAATGTACCACGCCGTTTGCGAAGTGTTTTACAGAATCTCGGAAATTAAAAAACCTAGCAATTTTTTCCTCGATTCTGTAAAAACCACTTCCCAACCTCGCATCGTAATGTACTATTCTGATTGAATAAAATAATAATAATAATAATAATAATAAATAATACTTTATTTATTCTGGCAGAGTTAAGGCCATAAGGCCCTCTCTTCCACTCAACCAGCACAAATACAAATAAATATTCGACAAATATAGATATACACTATACTAATTATAAACAGTTAAAGATACAATAAATGTAGCAATGTAAATGTCATGTACAAACAACATTTTATAGGGTAATAACAATAATGATACGATAATAATAATAATAATAATAATAATAATAATAATAATAATAATAATATAAATATGATACATTATACGGGAAACACCAATTAATATATATACCTTACACTGGATAATAATGAAGTCGAGTTTAGAGCAAATATAAATTTAGATTTCTTTTAAAAGATGCTAATGTCCGGCAGCCCCTTATTTCTTGAGATAGGGAATTCCAGTTGCGAGAAGTGGAGATGGTATATGATATGGAGTGATGTGATGTCCTATGTTGCGGTATATTAAGTAAGACACTATGTTGTGATCTTGTGTTTAAGTTATGGTTTGAGGATAGATACTGGAAACGGGATGATAAATAATTGGGAATCGAGGTATGTAGGATCTTAAATAGGAGAATTAGACAGTGCGACATTCTTCTCTCTTTTAGATGTAGCCATGACAATTCGTGGAATAATGGAGAAATGTGATCGTATTTTCGAACATTAAATATGAATCTGATACATATATTATGGACACGCTGCAGTTTGTCCGAATATCCGTCACTTATGTCATTTAGTAGAACGTCACAGTAGTCAAAAAGCGGCATCACTAAAGTTTGGATTAAAATTCTTTTAAGAGTTGTAGGAAGAAAATGTTTAAGTCGCTTTAGGGAATGCATTATGGAGAAGATCCTTTTAGATGTTTGTTTTACTTGCACATGCCATTTTAAATAAGAATCTAAGTAAAATCCCAAGTTCTTAACGACGTCGGTATAATGAATTTCTTCATTATCTAATATGACAGCCGGCATATCGCCATTGTTAATGAGGTGTAATAGCCTTGTAATATTAACTTTCCAAAGATTAAATTTAAAAATATATAATATGTTAAAATAATTATAATTCATAGATTTGTAGAATGAACAATGAACAACGCTTCTTTTAACCTTTTGTATGCCATGCCCGGCATGCGCCGGTGAAAGTGTGTGTACAGCGGTACGCTACGCCCGGCATGCGCCGGTGAATGTGTGTGTACAGCGGTACGCCACGCCCGGCATGCGCCGGTGAACGTGTGTGTACAGCGGTACGCCACGCCCGGCATGCGCCGGTGAAACTGTGTGTACAGCGGTACGCCACGCCCGGCATGCGCCGGTGAAAGTGTGTGTACAGCGGTGCGCCACGCCCGGCATGCGCCGGTGAAAGTGGTGTGTACAGCGGTACCGCCACGCCCGGCAATGAGCCGGTGTGAAAAAGGTGTGTAACAGCGGTTACGCCACGCCCGGCATGCAGACGGGTGGAAAGTAGTGTTAAAAGCGGTTTTTACGCACTAACACGCCCGGCATGCGCCGGTGAAAGTGTGTGTACAGCGGTACGCCACGCCCGGCAAGCGCAGGTGAAAGTGTGTGTACAGCGGTACGCCACGCCCGGCATGCGCCGGTGAAAGTGCGTGTACAGCGGTACGCCACGACCGGCAAGCGCCGGTGAAAGTGCGTATACAGCGGTACGCCACGCCCGGCATGAGCCGGTGAAACTGTGTGTACAGCGGTACGCCACGCCCGGCATGCGCCGGTGAAAGTGTGTGTACAGCGGTACGCCACGCCCGGCATGCGCCGGTGAAAGTGTGTGTACAGCGGTACGCCACGCCCGGCATGCGCCGGTGAAAGTGTGTGTACAGCGGTACGCCACGCCCGGCATGCGCCGGTGAAAGAGTGTGTACAGCGGTACGCCACGCCCGGCATGCGCCGGTGAAAGTGTGTGTACAGCGGTACGCCACGCCAATCATGCGCCGGTGAAAGTGTGTGTACAGAGGTACGCCACGCCCGGCATGCGCCGGTGAAAGATTGTGTACAGCGGTACGCCACGCCCGGCATGCGCCGGTGGAAAGTGTGTGTACAGCGGTACGCCACGCCCGGCAAGCGCCGGTGAAAGTGTGTGTACAGCGGTACGCCACGCCCGGCATGCGCCGGTGAAAGTGTGTGTACAGCGGTACGCCACGCCCGGCATGCGCCGGGGAAAGTGTGTGTACAGCGGTACGCCACGCCCGTCACGCGCCGGTGAAAGTGTGTGTACAGCGGTACGCCTCGCCCGGCAAGCGCCGGTGAAAGTGTGTGTACAGCGGTACGCCACGCCCGGCATGCGCCGGTGAAAGTGTGTACAGCGGTACGCCACGCCCGGCATGCGCCGGTGAAAGTGTGTGTACAGCGGTACGCCACGCCCGGCATGCGCCGGTGAAAGTGTGTGTACAGCGGTACGCCACGCCCGGAATGCGCCGGTGAAAGTGTGTGTACAGCGGTGCGCCACGCCCGGCTTGCGCCGGTGAAAGTGTGTGTACAGCGGTGTGCCACGCCCGGCATGCGCCGGTGAAAGTGTGTGTACAGCGGTACCCCACGCCCGGCATGCGCCGGTGAAAGTGTGTGTACAGCGGTACGCCACGCCCGGCAAGCGCCGGTGAAAGTGTGTGTACAGCGGTACGCCACCCCCGGCATGCGCCGGTGAAAGTGTGTGTACAGCGGTACGCCACGCCCGGCATGCGCCGGTGAAAGTGTGTGTACAGCGGTACGCCACGCCCGGCATGCGCCGGTGAAAGTGTGTGTACAGCGGTACGCCACGCCCGGAATGCGCCGGTGAAAGTGTGTGTACAGCGGTACCCCACGCCCGGCATGCGCCGGTGAAAGTGTGTGTACAGCGGTACGCCACGCCCGGCAAGCGCCGGTGAAAGTGTGTGTACAGCGGTACGCCACGCCCGGCATGCGCCGGTGAAAGTGTGTGTACAGCGGTACGCCACGCCCGGCCTGCGCCGGTGAAAGTGTGTGTACAGCGGTACGCCACGCCCGGCTTGCGCCGGTGAAAGTGTGTGTACAGCGGTACGCCACGCCCGGCATGCGCCGGTGAAAGAGTGTGTACAGCGGTATGCCACGCCCGGCATGCGCCGGTGAAAGTATGTGTACAGCGGTACGCCACGCCCGGCAAGCGCCGGTGAAAGTGTGTGTACAGCGGTACGCCACGCCCGGCATGCGCCGGTGTGAAAGGTGTGTACAGCGGTACGCCACGCCCGGCATGCGCCGGTGAAAGTGTGTGTACAGCGGTACGCCACGCCCGTCATGCGGCGGTGAAAGTGTGTGTACAGCGGTACGCCACGCCCGGCAAGCGCCGGTGAAATTGTGTGTACAGCGGTACGCCACGCCCGGCATGCGCCGGTGAAAGTGTGTGTACAGCGGTACGCCACGCCCGGCATGCGCCGGTGAAAGTGTGTGTACAGCGGTACGCCACGCCCGGCATGCGCCGGTGAAAGTGTGTGTACAGCGGTACGCCACGCCCGGCATGCGCCGGTGAAAGTGTGTGTACAGCGGTGCGCCACGCCCGGCATGCGCCGGTGAAAGTGTGTGTACAGCGGTACGCCACGCCGGCATGCGCCGGTGAAAGTGTGTGTACAGCGGTACGCCACGCCCGGCAAGCGCCGGTGAAAGTGTGGTGTACATCGGTACGCCACGCCCGGCAAGCGACGGTGAAAGTGTGTGTACAGCGGTACGCCACGCCCGGCATGCGCCGGTGTGAAAGTGTGTGTACAGCGGTACGCCACGCCCGGCATGCGCCGGTGAAAGTGTGTGTACAGCGGTACGCCACACCGGATTCGCTGTGAATGTGTGTGTACAGCGGTATGGCACGACCGGCATGCGCCGTTGAAAGTGTGTGTACAGCGGTATGCCACGCCCGGCATGCGCCGGTGAATGTGTGTGTACAATCGTATGCCACGCTGGGCATGGCCTGTGAAAGTGTGTGTACAGCGGTATGCCACGCCCGGCAAGCGCCGGTGAAAGTGGTGTGTGTACAGTGGTGCGCCACGCTCGGCATGCGCCGGTGAAAGTATGTGTACAGCGGTACGCCACGCCCGGCATGCGCCGGTTGAAAGTGTGTGTACAGCGGTACCCCACGCCCGGCATGCGCCGGTGAGAAAGTGTGTGTACAGCGGTACCCCACGACCGGCATGGCCGGTCTTGTGAAAGTGTGTGTACAGCGGTACCCCACGCCCGGCATGCGCCGGTGTGAAAGTGGTGTACAGCGGTACGCCACGCCCGGCATGCGCCGGGTGAAAGTGTGTGTACAGACGGTACCCCACGCCCGGCATTGCGCCGGTGAAAGTGTTGTGTACAGCGGCACCCCACGCCCGGCATGCGCCGGTGAAAGTGTGTGTACAGCGGTACGCCACGCCCGGCATGCGCCGGTGAAAGTGTGTGTACAGCGTACCCCACGCCCGGCATGCGCCGGTGAAAGTGTGTGTACAGCGGTACGCCACGCCCGGCAAGCGCCGGTTGTGAATGGTGAAAGTGTGGTACAGCGGTACGCCACGCCGGCATGCGCCGGTGAAATGTGTGTACAGCGGTACGCCACGCCCGGCCTGCGCCGGTGAAAGTGTGTGTTACAGCGGTACGCCACGCCCGGCATGCGCCGGTGAAAATGTGTGTACAGCGGTACGCCACACGCCGGCATGCGCCGGTGAAAGAGTGTGTACAGCGGTATGCCACGCCCGGCATGCGGCCGGTGAAAGTATGTGTACGGCGGTACGCCACGCCCGGCAAGCGCCGGTGAAAGTGTGTGTACAGCGGTACGCCACGCCCGGCATGCGCCGGTGAAAGTGTGTGTACAGCGGTACGCCACGCCCGGCATGCGCCGGTGAAGAAGTGTGTGTTACAGCGGTACGCCACGCCCCTCATGCGCGGTGTGTGAAAGTGTGTGTACAGCGGTACGCCACGCCCGGCAAGCGCCGGTGAAAATGTGTGTACAGCGGTACGCCACGCCCGGCATGCGCCGGTGAAGTAGTGTGTACAGCGGTACGCCACGCCCGGCATGCGCCGGTGAAAGTGTGTGTACAGCGGTACGCCACGCCCGGCATGCGCCGTTGAAAGTGTGTGTACAGCGGTACGCCACGCCCGGCATGCGCCGGTGAAAGTGTGTGTACAGCGGTGCGCCACGCCCGGCATGCGCCGGTGAAAGTGTGTGTACAGCGGTACCCCACGCCCGGCATGCGCCGGTGAAAGTGTGTGTACAGCGGTACGCCACGCCCGGCAAGCGCCGGTGAAAGTGTGTGTACATCGGTACGCCACGCCCGGCAAGCGCCGGTGAAAGTGTGTGTACAGCGGTACGCCACGCCCGGCATGCGCCGGTGAAAGTGTGTGTACAGCGGTACGCCACGCCCGGCATGCGCCGGTGAAAGTGTGTGTACAGCGGTACGCCACACCCGGCATTCGCCTGTGAATGTGTGTGTACAGCGGTATGCCACGACCGGCATGCGCCGTTGAAAGTGTGTGTACAGCGGTATGCCACGCCCGGCATGCGCCGGTGAATGTGTGTGTACAGCCGTATGCCACGCTGGGCATGCGCCTGTGAAAGTGTGTGTACAGCGGTATGCCACGCCCGGCAAGCGCCGGTGAAAGTGTGTGTACAGTGGTGCGCCACGCTCGGCATGCGCCGGTGAAAGTATGTGTACAGCGGTACGCCACGCCCGGCATGCGCCGGTGAAAGTGTGTGTACAGCGGTACGCCACGCCCGGCAAGCGCCGGTGAAAGTGTGTGTACAGCGGTACGCCACGCCCGGCAAGCGCCGGTGAAAGTGTGTGTACAGCGGTACGCCACGCCCGGCATGCGCCGGTGAAAATGTGTGTACAGCGGTACGCCACGCCCGGCATGCGCCGGTGAAAGTGTGTGTACAGCGGTACGCCACACCCGGCATTCGCCTGTGAATGTGTGTGTACAGCGGTATGCCACGACCGGCATGCGCCGTTGAAAGTGTGTGTACAGCGGTATGCCACGCCCGGCATGCGCCGGTGAATGTGTGTGTACAGCCGTATGCCACGCTGGGCATGCGTCTGTGAAAGTGTGTGTACAGCGGTATGCCACGCCCGGCAAGCGCCGGTGAAAGTGTGTGTACAGTGGTGCGCCACGCTCGGCATGCGCCGGTGAAAGTATGTGTACAGCGGTACGCCACGCCCGGCATGCGCCGGTGAAATTGTGTGTACAGCGGTGCGCCACGCCCGGCATGCGCCGGTGAAAGTATGTGTACAGCGGTACGCCACGGCCGGCATGCGCCGGTGAAAGTGTGTGTACAGCGGTGCGCCACGCCCGGCATGTGCCGGTGAAAGTGTGTGTACAGCGGTACGCCACGACCGGCATGCTCCGGTTTTCAATCTTATTACTTTAAATATTCTAAGTTTTTATTTCAATAAACTAACATTATTTTTCCCTCCTGTGTTTGTACACACCCTTTCTTAATACTTAATACTTTGCACATCCCTTACAGAATAATGGTACAGGCTGTTTGTTAATGGGTTTTCTGAAGGAGGGTGTACATACATGTTTCAAGGCCTTTTTTTCCTATGGAATATTGCAATTTCAGGATTTTCTCTTTATTTATTTTAATTTTAGTTGAAAAGATATCTAACCAAGGGGTAGGTCGTGCCGTGAAACACAGTGATTCATGTCTCGAAGTTGACGAAAATACAATACGCGAGTTTATTGTGTCAGTTTTATCAGAAGAGGAGAGTGACAGTAACAGTTCATCAAATGGTTATTCGTTTGACGAATGTGATAGTAGTCCTGTTTCTAAGAGAATATTATTACAATCTAAGCCTGTAAATAGTAAAGCAAGTCATGTAGACCTAAATGAACAGGGTGTGAGTGACAGTGGTGGGTGTGTCGCGCCAGACGAAACACGTGGCATAAAACAGCTGTTTGACTGGAATGGATTCGAACCCAGGAACATAAAAAATATCCAACAATATTTAATATCATAATTGTTTAGTGATATTGCCATCAAAATTATTCAATAGGATAAATGTTTTAGTGATAGTGATAACAAATTTCAATAAAGACACCGTGCTGAATTCGAACCTGGGATCTTTACAAGTGGAAGCAACACCGCCTAACTTACAAATAAATGTATAATAGTGAGTTTAGCAAGGCATGTAGACAGTTAATTATACTTTATATAGGTTTACATTATATAGTATGGTGTAGTACTTTAGATTTAAAGAACCTGGCACCCACAGCCCAGCTGGAAAAAGGGAAACTCGGTGGTCAAAAGGTTAAGAGGTAAATAGTAAATACATTTAAAAATACCACATTCATTATCGTTTAAACGCTTGTAAGTATGCTGTCACGTGATATACTGTATATATTTGAAAGCTGAATGAACATTATAACATTTTTATATTTAAAAAAGCAAATTTTGTGTTTTATATCTTTTTGTCGTTCTAATTACAAATGTAATCTTGAAATTAACGTTTTCGCATGCACACCTTAGTTCAAATTAAGATAATTTTCTGTCTAAACCAGTATTCGAATTAGCTTTAGGCGCTGCGCTGATTCAGTAACATTTGTACTACTTAAGGAATACAGGAGCAGACACAACCCGATTATTAAACTTGTGTTTGCAGTGTTACTTAGGCATTATGATGTGTTTTATTCCGCGCCATACTTGACAATTATGTACTCAGGATAGTTAATACAAATACATATTTTTTTCTCCTTAAAGCGGGATTTGAAACCTAGCTCTCCTGCTTTACGCGCTGGGGTTCCAACCAATTGTTTGCACGTATATACAAGTGGAGAGAAAAAATCTATCTAAATCGGGATTTGAAACCTAGATCTTTATAGGAAACCAGATATAATAAGAAGACTACGATGAGTGAGATATGTGGGCGAATAGGGAATGAAAGAAGGGCATGGAAGCTCGTTGAAGGAAAACCAGGGACAAAGAGCTCAGTAGACAGGCCAATAATGAGGAGGGAGAATAATTTTAACCATGATTTATGTGAAGGGTTGATTGGAAAATATTAGTTTAGGATAGGGATGTATGGAGAGTTTATGTCCATCCGTCCGTGAATTTAAAGGTTAAATAGTGTTATTGGATAATTTAGATAAATCCCCTGTTTTACGCGCTGACGGTACTTGGACATTTCAGGCCACTTGAAATCCCCAAGCAACTCTGTGAGTGAACCTCACATGTTACAAGGGGGTCGCTCCAATTAACAAGGCGTTATGGTGGGATTTATTCCATGACATATTGTACATGTTATAGTGAATTTAATTTAATCAGGTTTGCAACAGGTAAGATATTTTTGTCCCGTTTCAAACGAGATTTAGGCCTATCTCTAGCTTTACGTACTAACCAATTGTGCTAGTTAGACAATTGAGGAGCTGGCTCTATCCCCGTGTTTCAACTAGCAACCCTGAATGTATTAATATTACTTTTTTTAGTCGGCTGATGTGACATCATAATGTTCTTTATAGAAGGGATTTTATTGTAATGTGAATATAAGTTCACTAATTTCAAATAGAGAAAAAGTTGTGTCTGCTGCTGGATAGCACAATTGGTTAGTGCGCAAAGCTGGAGATCATGGGTTCAAACCTCAGTTTAGGAGGACATTTCATTTTAATTGTATTTTGTTGTTTTGTTTTAATGTTAAAATTTCCCGTTCTTTAAACTAAACTGAATTGCACAGCGAGACAGGTTTGGAAGGTTCTTGGTCTGCCAACTTGTACCATTTTACAGAGTAGACGATAATGTTAACACACCCCTAGCTGCCATAGCCACTACTTGTTACAGCTACAAAAATCCTCACGGGTTTGGTGGACTACAGTCATACAGACTCCTCCTGGGCATGTACCATTCCTCTGCATCCATTGTTCTTCTTGACAGAAGAAGGAGCACATATTGTTGATTGTGTTAATACATTCAGGGTTATTTGTATTCATAATTTAATGTTTCTTTTAATAATTCTATATCTTTTTCACGCTGACTTGTCTTCAGTTTTCAAAATTAATTTTTATATGACTTGCTTCAAATGATAAAACAGGTCTAATTTGTGCAAAAGTTAAAAATTAAATTTTATAAATAAATCATGAAATCTGTAGAATAAATCAGAAAATAAAAGTAAAAACGCCTCTCTCGATTTATCTCGAAAATGTGCTGATGACCATAAGATGTAAACATGCACAGGGCTGAACAGGGTTTCCAAACGTGATTCCTAGAACCAGAGGCGATCATGCAAATCACCAATTTTCATTACATACCTTAAAAAGTAGAAAATAATAAAAATAAAAAATTAAACGCAGAAGAAATATTCTTCTAATTTTATGCATAATATATGTACATTGAAAAATTATCTTACATTGTGGTCTAATGTTACTTTTCTAAATGTATAACTGCGATTATGAATATTTAAATAGTCATGAAGTTGGTTTAATTTGTTGTTTATCTCTTCATTGTTTTTTATTCTAACTAACTAACAAACTCACTGGCACTATCGAACCCGTAGGTTCATGGTCGCGCGGACATAAGCTCTCCACACATCCCTATCCTGAGCTAATGTTTTCCAATCATCCCCATTATAATCTACTTCCCTCAAATTATAGTTAATGTTATTCTCCCACCTCATTCTTGGTCTACCAACTGGGCGTTTTCCTTCTGGTTTTCCCACAAGAAGCTTCCATGCACGTCTTTCATTCATCATTCGGAATTTGTTCTTCATTCGCTACTTTCAAGTAGTAAAATCATTAAACAAATGATTTTAAATTATTTTTTAATAAACTCAGCTTGTTGCATAGCGATAACAATAATTATGACGTAATAACTGTAAAGTTTCTCAGCAATTCCATGGAATATGAAATATAAAAATATATTATTTAAATTAATAAATATTAATATTTCACACGTGAAATACAAAACTGGTTCATATTTCAACTTATACAGCTGAGGTTTGAAGACAGACAATTAGACAAAGGTTTTCTCTATCAGGTGATTATAAAATAGGCCTACATTTTCAAATGCATTTATCATCGTTTAAATGCGTTTTAATATGTACAGGAATATATCTTTGCAATTCGCGTATTGTCACTAGGGAAACCAGTAGGTTAATGGCCGCGCGGACATAAGATCTTCACACATCCGTATACTGAGCTAATGGTTTTCCAATCATCTACTTCCTATAAACCTACATCTCCAAATCATTCTCTCACCTCATTCCTTAGTCTACCAACTGTGGTTTTTTCCTTCTGGTTTTGCAACAAGAAGCTTCCAGCCACGTCTTTCATTCCTTCATTCGTGCAACATGTTCTGCACATCGCACGTCGAATGAGACATAACTGTTATTATATCTGGCGTGCTATAAAGACCATGTAGTTCACCAGTTATGTAGTATTGTACATTCACCTGTTTTCTTTTTTTTTTTTGTTCATCTCTCTTTTGATTTTTAAAAATTTTCCTAAGAACTTTTATTCTCAAATACTACCTAATCTCCTTAGCATCCCTTAAAGTAAGAGTCCATGTTTCGCACCCATATAATATAACTGGTAGAATAATAGTTTTATATATTTTCAGTACAACTTTCTCTGAATGGAGTTGGGACGACAAGATTCTCTGTAATGTATAATAGCTTACATTTCCAGAATTGAAAATATATTTTAAGTTTTGTCGATCTCATTCCTAATAATTAATATAATTATTGTTCCTAGTATTTGAATTTGTTACTTCTTCAAAATTTCTTTTCATCTATCATTAGCTGTGAATTTCTATTATATAATGTATTTCTATGGGTGAATATATATATATATATATATATATATATTTCGTTTTATTGATGTTTACTTCCAGTGCCAATTTGTTAATGTTACTCAATAGGCTGTGCTTGTATGCCCTTATTATCCCCTGGTTATCGCCCAATAATACTACATCAGCATAAACCAACAGCTTATTAATACCATTGAGTTGTAGGCCTTCTTCATCCTCTAGACATTTGATGGAATGCTCTATTACAAAATTGAATAGTAGAGAAGATAATGCATTTCCTTACTTTAACCCATTGTGAATTTCAAAAGTACCCGACAGTTGTTTACCTACACGCACCCTACTCTTTGTGCTATTCAGATACATTCGTATAAGTGTAACTAACTTTTTAGGAGTTCCGAATTCCAGCAGGATCTTTGTTAAGTTGAAATAATAACAAGTGAAACTCTGAAATTAGAAATATTTTCTGTTGCAATCTTCCGGGTAACATTTTTATGTTCAGTTTTAAAATTAAGCCTCCATACTCCATGGCGCGATAGTGTAGCTGTGTAGGTAACGATAATGTACTGGTAGACAGTAATTAGTGACATGTGGTTAGCGGTTCGAGTTCCCAGTTGTTTTATCAACCGGAACCACTATTTAATACAGGCACCAACATTTCTCACCATGTTGGATTGGCACCAGTTGCATATACGCAACGTTTCCATGAGAAATATCACCTTAGGGACTAATAGCAGAGCAGATCCCGTAGCTCTGCGCCAAGATATGATACACTGATCCGCTGCATCCTTCAGTTTTTACGTTAGTTATATTAAAAATCCGCATAAACCATTTTACTTTCTATTTATTGTTTTATTGAAAACTCCAGTTAATCAACTTGTTTTTAATATCGATCTTGTTAATATATTTCTTCATAAATTATTCTCTAAGTTGTTCAAGATACAGCGAGGTAATTCAGTCCTCAGACTTCAAAACTGCACAGTTTTAAAAGTTACTTGTACCGTTAGATCAACAACATCTGTGCGGTGAACATAACAACAATTTATAAAAATCTTGAAATGTCTTAAAAAAGAGTAAGTGAATGTATAAACCTCTTCCTCCAGATATCACGTGACTTCAAGTTATCTCACGGTTGGACGATTTAAATGTTATAAAGTGATCCCACTACCTAATGCAGTATCGTTACGAAATATCATCTGGGTTGTGAGCCCTGCGTTACGGTCGACTTTACACAATGAACATATATCTGGTTCACATTTACTGAAGTTGCCGAGTCTATCCCACAGTCATGTAGCTAAAAAAATATTTAGACAAAGTTACAACAGTTTTAACGTCATTAGGAATCGATAACCATGTTGCCTCCTTATATAATTACACGATATATTTTAAAGCTTGTTTACGTTATTAATACTTCCATTGATTTTGTTACTTGTATATAAAACACACATTCATTCCTTTTTTACCGTAAAATATTTGTTGATATAAAACAACAAGACTTCCAGATATATGTCTTAGGTTCATAATAGGCACTCTATTGAATATTGCTATATATATACACAATGAATATGATATTGAAGCGGGCGTGTGCGTGTTTCAAGACCCAAAAGACTAAACCACAAAAAATAAATAAACTGGTACCCATGCATGGTAATGCCAGATCGAGAGATGAGTTGAATTGAAGACCTCTATTATTGAATGTCTTTGGATGGGTTCCCTGAAGTAGTCCCCGCCCGGAGATCCGAATGGGGGACTATTTGACCTCTGGAAAATTTTACCCCAGTTGAACCCATGTCCGCATTTTTTGACGGTGTTTTTGTATTTTTACGGTGAAAGATCGTCACTCTTTCGACCAAGGTACTTTTTTCGTCTGGCTTATCACCTTCGACCAGTCCGGCATGGGTAACCCTATCGACAGCAATGCTACCGCCGGCATAGCTCTGAGAATCATTTAAGCACGCAAGCCACTCCACCACGACAAGGTAAAGATACCATCCGCCTTAATTCCTAAACTTAATCCCTCAGGCGAATATGAATGATGATGTGCAGTTGGTCACATTGTTTTTGGGGACACATTTGGACCTTAAAGTTTCCTGATATTGGGTCTTACAGGTGGGGGGAAAACCCTAAAAAAATCTTCACAGAGAAACTTTAGAAAACTTGTTCCGACAGGGGATCGAACCCTCGGTCCCACTTTCATGGCAAGACAAGATATATCGAGACCACAGCGATGTACCCGGCCCCATAGTACGTTCGATATAATTTTAAATATTCTCTAAATGATGATAAAAACTCCATTAAAATCGGTGAAGTAGTTTTTGAGTCCGACTCACAGACAACTCATATGTGAGATTTAAAAAAAGTGTGTGTTATAAATTATTTTATAATGTGTTTATGTTTGTACTAAATTCTATTGTTATCGTTGTATCTATTATGAAGGGATCGCTTGTCTTTTCTAAACGCTACACAGCTTCTCCGCGCGGCTTTTTGTGTTTTGTTCATGTGCAACACAGATGGCGTACGTTGTATAAAACCAGTGCGTGCCGTCTGCAAAACTTAATAAACAAAGTTTGTAATAATTGTAAGAGTTGTTTAAGCGTGTGTACAGTGTTTTAGCAATGTCTCACGCGTGTTTTGATATGTGTGGAACGGACGCAGGAACTGGGATTGTCTAGAATTCTGCACAAGGTTCGTAGATTTTTGTTATATTTGTAATTGATGTTATCAATAAATCTCTCTGTTTTAACATTAGTTTGACCTTCACCTTACAGGTACCTTGGCTCAAGTTTCCAACAAGAGTCGGAGATGTTTGTAAAACCTTGCATGTATTCTATCATATTTTACTTCCACGTATTAATTTTATTCAACAACTAGCTGACACCCGGCGTGCGCTGCTGCACCTGAAAATATGAAAATTAATGTGTTTTATGTTTAACCTAGTTGAATAAGTAAAATGAAAAACAATTATAAATTTATATCGTAATTATTGTTAGGTAACCGTGCTGATTACCCGTCGTTGCCCGGGAATCTACTTATTCCTAATCTTCATACATAAATGAGCTAAAAGACGAAAATTGATGTGTTTTATATTTAGTTGAATAAGTGAAAGGAAAATAATTATAAATGTATATCGTAATTTTTTTTAGATAACCTCGTGCTGATTACCCGGTGTTCAGGGAGGTTTATTATCTCATGACGATACCACTCTTTGATTTTTGAGGTGAAGAATTCGTTGATATTCACTTCAGTAGCTTAATTTTTTCAATGGTTTCTAAATAGACAGTAATCAGAATGCGCAGTATCAGGGCTAGTGTTTGTAGCAGTTCTTCCTCCCAGGTCATATATATACGATAAACAGTCCAGATGACATTTAGGAGGAAGAGCTACAACAGAGGACAATCTGACGTTAGGAACAACACCCCTGAGAACAGTAATATCTAGGACTCACCCTACAGACTACAGCGAAATCCTTCAGCCAACATGTACATGACAAAACAATAGCTGACATCAAAGCAATCTACAGCATCAAGGACTATCCCTGCCGACAGCTATGATTATATTCGAAACCACGATTTCGCCGATTATCACTTATGGAATAGATCTGATATGGGAAAAACTGACTCTCAGCGACCTTAGGAAGATAGGAAACGTGAAAGTCCGCTTCCTAAAAACAACACTGAGAGTGGGGAAAACTGCACCCTCACGACTCATCTATGAACTCACAAAGGAAACCAAACTATACCCATAGCAAGGGATCCTGACGAATGGAATTTGTAACGGGAGCATAGATGCGAGTCTTGCACTCACCAGATAAACTGCCCGGCCAGTAGAAATAAGACCATATGTCATTGCTAACACGCCCCTAGTGAAAATACAGTCACTGGTAAAACATTTTTAAAATCACAGATTAATTATTAAATAATATACGCTCTTGTTTATCCGCGGACAAGTTACATTCACTATATATTTATGTACACGGTATATTTTATAAACGATGGCGGTCAGTTAAAGTTTTAAATAAGCACCAAGTTTCACATTTAATATACATTTTCAACAGTCTTCGAATTCTACATCTGACCTGCCATCTCCATATTCCATTTGGTAAATTTCATGACAAACTCTCATCATTACTTTTATTCTTCTCGATTATGTATCCCCATGATTCCATCTGTCTCCCAGTAAGCGCGTTCGCTGTCTTTATTGAATATGGTTTCCCATTCATTTTACTAATATGTTCAAAGTTTACCGACCATTTTTTCAATATATATATATATGACATGGTAAGAAAAATAAATACCTGGACGGGATTTGAACCCGGAATCTGGGTATATATCATAACACCAATGGCCACCGAGTTTGTCTTTATGGCATTTCTGGCAAGGCGGAATTGTAATGCACTTCTTAATTTAGGGCGCCTGGAAGGCGGAGTTACGTTAGCCCGAAGATATGATAGATGACAAATGAGAATGTAGCACCAGGAGAGAGCCCTTAAATCTAAATTTAACCTTAATCCAGACCACATGCGACCATTGAAATACTTTCCTTTAAGAACAAAATCCTGTGGTCTGACTGGGAATCGAACCCGGGACCCCATAAACCATAGTCAGAAGCTCTGACCACTTCCCAGTTAGGCTGGTCAAATATTTAAATTTAAAAATGGCATTATTACTACCAACTCACTATCTTACATCTCCCCAAAATAATTACATGGGATTTAAATCGGGATGTAGGTAGTCTCACAACTGCACGATTACCTTTCTGCTAATATTGTGTACGTTTAGTGTGTTGTTTTATTAATGTATCATATAAATGCGTATTAGTGATTTTTCTCGGTGAGTATATTTAGTTTAATTTAACCCGGCTTTTTCAAGGAATTTGATGTTGGCCCTTTATTTATTTATATGAAACATTGTCAACAACTAAGATGTTTTTTATTTTCTTTCTCCTTTATTAATGTTCTTATATCCAATTAGTGACGTGAATATTAACAATTATCTCCCAAATTTAACTTGCTTACTTACTTACTTACTTACTCACTGGCACTATCGAACCCGTAGGTTCATGGCCGCACGGACACAAGCTCTCCATACATCCCTATCCTGAGCTAATGCTTTCCAATCATTCCCTGTATAATCCACTTCCTCAAATCATAGTTAATGTTGTTCTCCCACCTCATTCTTGGTCTACCAACTGGGCGTTTTTCCTTCTGGCTTTCCTACAAGAAGCCCCCATGCACGTCTTTCATTCCCCATACGCGCAACATGTCCTGCCCATCGCAGTCTACGGGACTTAACTGTTCTTATTATATCTGGCTTCCTATAAAGACCATGTAGTTCATTGTTATGTAGTCTTCTCCATTCACCTGTCTGTTCATCTCTCTTTGGTCCAAAAATTTTCCTAAGAACTTTATTCTCAAATACTCGTAATCTCCTTTCCTCCCTTAAAGTAAGAGTCCATGTTTCGCACCCATATAATATAACTGGTAGAATAATAGTTTTATATTTTTCAGCTTAACGTTTTTTGAAAGGAGTTGGGGACATCAAAAGTCTCTGCAATGCATAATAGCACGCATTTCCAGAATTGAGCCTATGTTTAATTTCTTTGTGCATCTCATTCCTATTTGTGATTATTGTTCCTAGGTATTTGAATTCATAGCCAATTCCTCAAAATTTCCCTCATTTGTCATTAGCTGTCCATTTCCATTATATAATGTATTTCTACGTGTGACCATATATTTAGTTTTACTGATATTTACTTCCAGTCCTAATTTCTTAGTGTTACTCAATAGTGTGTGCGTGTTGGCCTTTAGTATATCCTCGCTATCGGCCAGTAGTACTACATCATCAGCATAAACTAACAGCTTATTAATACCATTGAGTTGTAAGCCTTCCTCATTCTCTAAAGATTTAATGGCATGTTCTAGTACAAAAATTAAATAGTAGAGGAGATAGTGCATCTCCTTGCTTCAACCCATTCTGGATTTCAAAAGTGTCTGAAAAACTGTTTGCCTACACGCACCCTACTCTTTGTGCCATTTAGACACATTCGTATAAGTCTAACTAACTTTTTAGGAATTCCGAACTCCAGCAGGATACTATATAACTTCTCCCTCTTAATTGAATCATATGCTTTTTTGAAGTCTACATATAGTTGATGTACAGTACCATTATATTCCCATTTATTTTCTAAAATCTGTCTTATACTAAAAATCTGATCTGTTGTAGACCTGTTTCTTCTAAATGCACATTTAACTGTGAACAGATTTTCCTTTTAACTTCGAAACTGTGAGAGGACATTGAGTTACATAAAACAATATACTTCAAAATTATTAAATAATTTACATCCACGTCACATTACAATTTAAAAACTACAGAATGCAAAAGTACAAGATATTAAAATTTGTAATGTAACAGCAATACGTCACTTCTCACTAACATTTACAACTGACTGTACTCGTACGTAGTACAAGTGAGATTGTTTTGTTAGCACGTGTCTGGCAGAGAATTTACAATACTCAGCAATCTTGGTAGGCTCGTCCACTGGATTGACCGTCAAGGACATTCTTCTAAATCCATTGCGTGGCCTATACACAGAAGATCATCCTACTAGCCCTTACCAAGAACCTTTAAACAACAGGAGAGAAAAACAGGTGCTGATTTCTACACCTCAGGAGCTATACTGGACAAAAACTGGACGAAATCCAACCAAGAGCTAAGACATGTTTGTAAACACACGGCTTTCCTCATAAGGTTGTGCAGAATCAAGAAATATCACGAACCTAGTGAGAAGTGCGTGTGTGCGACCGATATCGTGTACACGAATACCCAAGAAACACGAAATCGCTGAAGACTACAGCAAAGACTAAAAGAACAATGTCCATTAGGGCGAACATTTTCTTCTCATTATTAAATACCACTGACTTGTAGATCTTCTACAACCCTCTAAAAAATATGGATGGCACACTATTACAAAATTGAGTAGTAGAGGAGATAGTGCGCCTCCTTTCTTTAACCCATTGTTAATTTCTGAAGTAAACAAAAAGGTATATTTGAAGATGAAAAATTATACACCCCAGTCTGAGAGTATAATTTTTCTCTTCAAATATAATTTATCCATCTTGAGATGTATGAAATGAATATAGAAACATATCCAAAATGTGTTTGCCTACATACACCCTACTTTTTATACCATTCGTATGAGTTTAACTTTTTAGGGATTCCAAACTCCAGCAGGATAACTTCTCCCTCTTAATTGAATCTTATGTATTTTGAAGTCTACGTATATAGTTGGCATTACATTCCAATTTCTTTCCTAAAATTCTGTCTTATACTAATATTGTGATCTGTTGTAGATATGTTTCTTCTAAATCCACATTGATTATCTAAAATTTTGTCTACTTATTTTATGTTTCTTTTTTGTATTTATATGTGACGTATTAAAATCGTAATTATATATTTTAAGATTTTCCCATATAACTTATATAGACAAGTAGTAGATAAACATTTGTATTAGTTTTATTTCTTTATTTGGAGTGTTAGAGAACAAACTACATTTTCAAGGTAAAACTTGCTATTCGACAATAAAAACGAAGTCACTTCTGCCTTTGTTTACATTACATCTGTAACATAGCTCGTAATTCAGTGCCAATATCTGGGGAATATAATTTATACTAGTGTTCGCCCATAAATAAACGTCACAGCTCTTATCTCACTTTATATAATCTAAACAATCTTAGTTTTTAATTATTTTACTTTATTTGACATTGTACTGGATGTTTTATTATTACTAGTGGTTGCCCCGCGGGTCGGAATTCGACTTCAATTCATTAATTTTATAAGTTTGTCACAAATACGTCATTATGCATTAATTTTCTATTTATTTTAAAATACAAACGCTAATAAGTATGTGGTATAGCTTGGTCTAAGCCATATTTAAAAAACAATGCGTCATTTGACAGTTTTGCACTAGTTATACTATTTAAAATTTGCACTTGGCCTATTATTATGTGTACGGGATTATACATCCCCTTCCCTTCCGACCCGTCAATGTTCTATGTCGAGGCAAAATGAAAGTAGGTGTGCCTAATATGTAAATACAAAAAAAACATTTCACGAACTTACGGAAACAAACAATAGCCAGGGTTTTAATGTAAATTTAAAACAAAATGTTACTCACTTTTTAAACCACTAATAATTACATATGCGCGAGTAAGTCAATTCACCTTGTGCTGCACCATTTTCTTTTTACACACATTGCACTTTCAGTATGAACGTAAACAAAGGATGATGAGGAATACAAATAAATCCTTAGAGACCGTTCTAGTTTATTTGGTTTAATTTAATTTATTTGTAACACATATTGTATATAAATGTTATTTTTCTGCCACTTCCTTCTCTATATGAACTTTAATTATGCCAAATATGCGCGCAATCTGGCTTAAAAAGGGGTACAAAGTTTTTTTCTTCGTGTATGTAGTATACAGATCATATAATTAACTAACTGGCACAGACGAACCCGTAGGTTCATTGTGGCCGAACGGACATCAAGCTTCTCCATCATAACATCCGATCCTGAGCGAATGCTTTCCAATCATTCCCTGTATAAAAACTACTTCCCTCAAATCATAGTTAATGTTATTGCTCCCAATTCATTCTTAGTCTAACAACTGGGCCTTTCCCTCTGGCTTCCCACAAGAAACTTTCATGGATGTCTTTCATTCCCCATACGCGCCAACATGTCCTGCCCATCGCAGTCTACGAGACTTAACCGTTCATTTGATCATCTGGCTGACTATAACGACCATGTAGTTCATTGTTATGAAGTCTTATTCATTCACCTGTCTGTTCATGTCTATTTGGTTCAAAAATTTCCCTAATTACTTTATTCTCAAAAACTCTTAATCTTCATTTCTCTCCCTTAAAAAAAGAGTCCAGGTTTCGGCATCCATATAATATAACTGTTAGAATACTGGGGGGTTTTATATATTTTCAGTTTTCAACGTTTTTTGAACAGGAAGTTGGGCGACATCCAAAAGTCTCTGTAATGCATAATAGCAACGCCATTCCAGAATTGAGCCTATGTTTAATTTCTTTGTGCATCTCATTCCATATTATATACATATATAAATCGGTTGACCGGACAGAGGAGAAAAATGTACTTAAATTGTTTTAGAGCAGATGGTTGGTAGGGGAAAAACTGTTCCCAAAATTGTTTATTGATAAACACTAAAGTAATAAAAAATGTTTAATTGCCCAATAAACATAATTGAATCCGAGAAAATGTTATACCTCACCAAAACTATGTAGATTGTTGGGTTTCACCCAATATCGTGAGGAACTTGGGTAGCTACAATACCAGTTCCATGTTGAGAAATGCAACTATAACAGATGGTGCGAGTCAACAATCTGATCAGATGCCACCGCTACACTGTCAGGATGATAGTATATACATCTGTGAATTAAACACATGTTCTCATCACCATGGAGAGTTTCCATAAAACACTGCCTTGTTACATAAGAAACGCCAGAACTTATATTGTTTCAAAATTGTATTTACGTGATAACACTAAAGTTCAATGGCTACAAAAATAATCGGTTGACAAAACTGAGGAGAAAAATAATAGTTTAAAAAACTAAAACAACACGCTTTATTAAAAACCGAACTAAAACAAGAAAAATAATTTTTATTTCCAACATGCTGGGATAAAATTAAGTGGTCAACAAAAATATCATTTCCAACACATACTAGAATAAAACTAGAGTTATCTACAAAAAAAAATTACCATCAAAAGCGTGGGGTACTCTATCATATTTGATAATAAACAGATATTGGCCAAAGTAAAGTCTCTAAGATGAAAATGTAAAAAACCATAAAAAAGCACCCCACCCTTTTAATGGTAAAATTATTTTTGTTGACTATTTAACTCATGTCGCAAATGGTAGTCAATGACCAATCACGTTTCAATGAATTCTGTTTTACACCAATGACAGTCGTGTTTCACCTCGCTCTTTATCGATTTCTCTTTATCAGCTTTGCTTTTGTTGATAAAGAAAAGCTCCTCCTTTTTTAATATTCTGAACAGGTTAGACCATTATTTTTCTCCAACAAATACATTGAATAGATTCAGTGATTTTTACTGAGTTGTTTATTCAAAATATAAATGATTAACCTATAATGTTGATTATAATAGTTTGAGTGTGTTTCATTTTTTCTCCATAGAGTGCGATTCTTACAATATTGCGATCCTATTTGTCAATAAATAATATGATCGAGTTGCAGTGAAATAAACAACCTCACATTTCTATTTTGTTTTCAAACATCGCCGTTTATATTAACTATATAAATATTTTAAAAACAACCGATAACTATATTAAAAATAATATTTTTAGTAAAGAGCTTAATTTTATTCGTTAAATAGTCTTAACAAATTCCACTCTTGATTTCCAAAATTCTCTACATACATTGGAAATCACTCGTGGCATTACTTTTGATAACTCTAGTTTTATTTCTAGATGTGTTTGGATATGATTTTTTTCTGTTGCCCACTTTAATTTTATCCCAAGCGTGTTGGAAATTAAAATGATTTTTCATTTTTTAGTTCGGTTTTCTAATAAAGCATGTTGTTTTAGTTTTTTAAACTATTATTTATTTTTTAGTTTTAATATCTTACAGAATAAGATAAAAATGTAAATTCCTTGAATTCGATACTATTGTAATATGAGCTAAAAGTAAATACTCTACTAAACAAATCCTCCCAGCCGGATTTGAACCAGCGACCTATGGATTACTGAAATTATATACCACTACAGTCCACCGCTCTACCAACTGAGCTCTTACTACGATTGAGTAAGAAGTTGGTAAGTCCACAACCTATTATACCGGTTTTTTTATTATTTTGATTTTCTGCTGATTCCGGTCAGGATTTTAGAAACATTATGAAATTCATGTATTTTATGTTTTTCGGGCTAAATGGCCGTGGTCTGGTTAAAACTCGACGTTTCGTCTACTACTGCGGTAGACATCCTCAGGAGATTCTGCGTGTTCTTAAGTTGTACAGAAGTCTTCCTTTCTTCTTTCTTAATTCTTCAAATCTTGGAATATATAGATATACGTTCTTCCCGTAGAGGTTGTTTATGTAAAATTGTAGACTTTCACGGCAGGTATTTTATGTCTTAAAATTAAGAAAGAAAAAAGGAAGACTTCGTGGCAACTTAAGAACACGCAGAATTCTCCTGAGGATGTCCACCGCAATAGTAGACGAAACGTCGAGTTTTATAAAAACAAGACCACGGCCATTTAGCCCGAAAGACATAAAATAACATGAATCAAAATACCTACCGTGAAAGTCTACAATTTTACATTTATGAAATTATTGTGTTGTGGGTCCTTTACAAGTATACAAAGTTTCAAGTCGATCCAATGATTTTTAATGTGTGTGAAAATCGCGTTGAAAGATTCCGTTACATAGATAGATACAGGTCACAGGGTCAAGCTAATATAAAGCGTGTAAAAAGGTACTTAACTGCTATATACACTTAGCGACAAAAGGAATGAGCCGCTTCAAAAAGCAAGAGTCCCTGTTATGGCCCACTCGCATACTTGAAAAGCTAAAGCTGTGATAACCAAGTAACGCACTGTTAAATGTTTTAAAATACGCTGTATTCGTTCTAATCATCTTAAATAATTAAAGAACAGCGAAGGAGACATGTTTCTAGATATTTACGAGTGTTCGACAAATGCAATATAACTCATCAATTGCTACATTTTAATATAAAGAATAAACTCTCGTTCATCGGCGCACAAGTACAACCTAACCAATATTTAAACAACTAGTATCCGACGTTTCCAGTAGCGTTAGATCGTTATTAAACCACTTACAAGAAGATGAATATGTATGAAAGCCAGGATTCGAATCCTTCACAATGTTTTTTTTCTTTGATTTTCGCAAAATACATCCTATACGGTCTATAACATTTAATTCCTCCCACGTAATCTACGTCAACTTTACCTATATTAAGTAATATTCCTGCCTTGATAAACTCTGTAAACCTATTTAGCTACCGCTATAATTTAATTGTATGTGCAGTACCACATTTTCATAATAATGATATAAATTTACGTAATAAAAGATAATATGTTTATATATTTTGTGTTTTTTTTATTATTACGTATTAGTGAGGAAAATGTTTCACCCTTCAATTAAAATATTTAGTTTATATATGACACGTCCAGCATAATAAACGCACATTTATGATAGACAAAAAATAATATTTTTATTGTCCCATCATCCATAATAATAATAATATTAATAATGGGAAGCATTAAAGGATGTGAAGAAATTGTACTTAACCGGGGGTCAAAATTAACTCAAAATGTACCCAGAAAATGACATAAAATACAAAATTCAAAAAGGCAGATGAGTAATAACAATGTTAAAACGGCGT
>JASPKZ010008795.1:0-100197 GCA_030220185.1 Diploptera punctata
TTGATGAACCAATCAGTTGGGTTTTCGAAAAGGACATTCACCACAAGTACTGCACTACTTGACATTGTAGAGGACATAAGAGAACTCAATGGACAAAAGCAACTCACCCGCAATAGTCCTACTCGACTACAGCAAAGCCTTTGACACAGTAGATATAGACTTAATGCTAGCGAGACTAAAGACACTACATCTGTCGGAAAACTGCCTTGATTGGTTTGCATCTTACCCTCACTAATCGTCAGGCAATCGTTTCTGTTAATAATCGCATTTCTTCCTGGCGCTTGGTGAGGAAAGGGGGTACCTCAAGGCGCGTCCCTCGCTCCTCTTCTCTTCTCGATTTATATTAATGACGTGACCAAGAAACTACAAAACTGCAAGCATCATCATTTACGCCTACGACCTACAGATTTACACACACTTAGGCCTGACGAAATTAATGAATATATTGACAAAGTAAACACTGACCTCAGGCATATATCTTTTATGGTCCAGACAATATGGGCTGAAACTAAATGTAAACAAAACGCAAGCAATAATTATCGGACATCCAAGTCTATTACACCTCATAAACAATGGCAATATGCCGGCTGTCATATTAGATAATGAACAATTTCCTTATACCGACGTCGTTAAAAACTTGGGATTTTACTTAGATTCTAATTTAAAATGGCATGAGCAAGTAAAACAAACATCTAAAAGGATCTTCTCCATAATGCATTCCCTAAAGCGACTTAAACATTTTCTTCCTACAACTCTTAAAATAATTTTAATCCAAACTTTAGTGATGCCGCATTTTGACTACTGTGACGTTCTACTAACTGACATAAGTGACGGATTGTCGGACAAACTGCAGCGTGTCCATAATATGTGTATCAGATTCATATTTAATGTTCGAAAATACGATCACATTTCTCCATTATTCCACGAATTGTCATGGCTACATCTAAAAGAGAGAAGAAAATCGCACTGTCTATTCTCCTATTTAAGATCCTACATACCTCGATTCCCAATTATTTATCATCCCCGTTTCCATATCTGTCCTCAAACCATAACTTAAACACAAGATCACAACATAGTCTCTTACTTAATATACCGCAACATAGGACATCCACACTCACTCCATGTCATATACCATCTCCACTTCTCGCAACTGGAATTCCCTACCACAAGAAATAAGGGGCTGCCGGACATTGGCATCTTTTAAAAGAAATCTAATTTATATTTGCTCTAAACTCGACTTCATTATTATCCAGTGTAAGATATATATATTAATTGGTGTTTCCCGTATAATGTATCATATTTTATATTATTATATTACTATTATTATTATCGTATCATTATTGTTATTACCCTATGAATGTTGTTTGTACATGACCATTTACATTGCTACATTTATTGTATCTTTAATGTTTATAATTAGTGCAGTGTATATCTATAATTGTCGAATATTTATATGTATTTGTGCTGGTTGAGTGGAAGAGAGGGCCTTATGGCCTTAACTCTGCCAGAATAAATAAAGTATTATTATTTATTATATATTATTATTATTATTATTATTATTATTATTATATTATTAATGTCTGGCAGGCCCCTTATTTCTTGTGGTGGGAATTCCAGTTGCGAGAAGTGAAGATAGTATATGACGTGGAGTGATGTGATGTCCTATGTTGCGGTATATTAAGTAAGAGACTATGTTGTTAGCTTGTGTTTAAGTTATGGTTTCAGGATAGATACTGGAAACGAGATGATAAATAATTGAGAATCGAGGTATGTAGGATCTTAAATAATAGAGTTCTATGTGAATAAGTAAAAATGGGCGGATAAGATTATTTCACTGTTCATCAAGAAACATTTTTAAAAGCAGTCCAAAATGCAACTATAAATATACTTCCAGAAAGTCAAATAAAGTTTATATATGTAGTTATACGAAATCATCATTGAAGTGTATTTTAACGTTTTATTGAACCTGTTATTTTTATATTCTGATAGCGGTTTTTTGTTACAATATAAAGTATAGGTTTTGTTGCTTAGTAATTACGAACTAAAGCGTCACTGATTTGTTTTAATAGTAGATAAAATAATATGTGTGATTAATTCTCCAAGTTACGATTGGCAACATCGATAATTTATATATATAAAAAAGAGCATGTGTCTGTCCCATTATGGATTCAAAAAACTACTTGACCGATTTGAATGAGATTTTTTCCAAATCATTTAGAGATTTTTTCTGGGACAATTAACGTATATAACATATTACCCTATATTCTATAGGGCCGGAGCTAAAAAAAAGTCATCGTTTCGGTAAAAAAAATAGTTATTTGGACGCTTAAATGGCTTACGCTGCCTAAGCCATAACAAATACATCAAATTAATGTACATAGATTTGAATATCTCTGAAAATTCTACAATAAAGTTCACTACAACATATGTCTTGTATTTTACGTTTAACTCGCATTAACTATTTTTGTCTTTCAGCTCATTAATCCCATTAAGATCGGGATGAGTAGATTTCCGGACAGCGCACGCCGAGTATTCTTTTACGGATAACTCACAATAACCTTTTTTGTCTTTCTGATCATAGATGCCAAGAAGATTGGGATAAGTAAACTTCCGGGCAACGCCAGTAATCAGTACAGGGTATCAAAAATAATTGGGATATAAGTTTATAATTATTTTTCCTTTTACTTAACTAAACATGAAAATACATTAACATAAACAAGTGTGGCAGATCACGCCGCAGTTAAGACAACTGATAATCGACACGTCAAGCTATCCTGGCATGTGTCTGAAAGAAATGGAGTATCTCTAGCCATCTGCCTTATCTGTTATTATCACATATAGTGTCCACATCGAATATCTCTGAATATCCATAGAACATGTATTATTGTAAAATAATATTACAGCAGCAGACATTGGAATGTTTATTTTTATACCAGTCACATAGAATTGTCCTGTACGTTTTTTGGTCGCTTTACTGTTAGGTTTTCTGCTACCATAAAACTTTAATACGTTTATGTAAAACAATATTAATGTTTAAATAATATAAATTAAATTAAGGAAAGAAATGAATAAATTAGACATACTTACAGAACCTCTTTAGGTTATCTGCAATGAAAAACATACTTACTTACTCACTGGCACTATTGAACCCGTAGGTTCATGGCCGCGCTGACATAAACTCTCCACACATCCCTATCCTGAGCTAATAGCTTATCCAAATCGATTCCATGGATAACTCTACTTCCCTCCAATCTAGTTGTGTGTGTTGTTTTCCCACCTCATTCTTGGTCTACCAACTGGGTCGTTTTTCCCCTGGCTTTCCTACAAGAATCTTCCATGCCACGTCTTTTCATTCCCCATACGTGCAAAATGTCCTGCTCAATCGCAGTCTACGAGACTTACCTGTTCTTATTATATCTGGCTTCCTATTCAAGACCATGTAGTTCATTGTTATGTAAGTCTTCTCCATTCACCTTTCTGTTCATCTCTCTTGGGGCCAACAATTTTCCTAAGAACTTTATTCTGAAAATCTCGTAATCTCAGTTCTTCCTCCTTGAAGTAATAGTCCATGTTTTCGAACCCATATAAATATAACTGGTAGAAGAGTAGTTTTAAGCTATGCCGGCGGTAGGCATTTCTGCCGATAGGGTTAACCTCATGCCGGACTAGTCCGAAGGTGATAAGCCAGACGAAAAAATTAAGGCCTTGGTCGAAAATGAGTGATCGATCTTTCAGCCGTAAAACTCAAACCGTCATAGACATTCGGACATGGGTCTGCAAACTGGGGTAAAATTTTCCGGAGGTCAAATAGTCCCCCATTCGATTCTTCCTGGGTCTGGTTCTCCGGGCGGGGACTACTTCAGGGAAACCCATGCCAAAGGCTCTAACACAGGGACATGTTCCCAGGAACATGGAATGTTAGGACTTTATACAATGAAAAACATACTTTTATTTATTTAAAATTGATTATCTTTCAAAAGGTTGCATGGTAGTTCGTACTTTAGATAATACGTAACAAGCCGGAAGACAGTGGGTTCGATTCCCGTTTTTGGTCCTAATTTTAAATTGGGCTAAACCTTCAGACAGGATCATGTCCCTGGGATCGACACTGCCTCTAACATAAATGGGTACTAGATTTATTGTCTGGGATAAAGGCTTCTGTCACACAGGGCTGACAACCAGGCTGACATCTCTTGCCGATTTCTGAATAGATGGGAGTCTAACCTCCTGCTACCTCAAGGGCATCCTAAAGCTTGTAGTGGGATAATTTTATATAACTTTATATCTTTCAAATATCTACTGAATATTCTATCAAAATGAATATGATTTATATGATTTGGGTTAAATAAATATATATCTTCTTCTTCCTTCCAAGCATTAGGCCAAGACCTGTTACGATCCTATAGAAAATTTTCCCTCCAGCATTTCATAGGACGGCCCAGTGATATAAATAAATAAATAAATTTATTTTTCTTATCTTGTCATATTAAGCTTGCCATATTAAGCTTGCATTGCTCAATATAAAAAAGGTTTAATTATTACATCGAAAAAGCGTCACTGCTATGAAGTAAAAATATTCTCTTTAATTTGCTTACTAGCTACTAGGTGGCAGTGGAGACAGAGTTCCCGCTACATCTGGTAATAATAGAGAATATGTATAAGAAAAATAAATGTATTTAGCGTAAGTGGTAGCGCACTGAGATATCAACTCAGAGGTCCGGGTTCAAATCCCGTCCAGGCATTTATTTTCCTTATCTTGTCATATATATATATATATATATATGTGTGTGTGTGTGTGTGTGTGTGTGTGTGTGTGTGTGTGTGTGTGTGTGTGTGTGTGAGTTGATTGTTTTTAGGGATGTTATATTATTCTGTTTTAGTTATTTGTGTACCTACTACAGGAAACCAGGAGGTGCTGGATGTTAGTATCTTTTAAATGGAATCTAAATACATATTTGCTTTAACTTTGTTATGAATATTACTTCACGTGTATTGTACATGTTTTAATTTATGTTTCCTGTTTAGTTTATTATATTATTGTTCTCTTTATGTTTTATAATAGTTACCATATAAATATTATATTTACATTGCAATTTTTATGATTTTACTCGCTCTCCACCTCCGGGTATCGAATTCGCGTCTCGGTCACTTCATGTAGTTTCATGTTAATTGAATCTCATTTACTGGGCATATTTTTCTCGTTATTTCTCCTGTTTTCCTCTACCAAAAACTATATTCATAATTTCTTCATACCTATGTTCGTTTGGTTTAATTTAATTTCACGTCGTCCCGTGATGGTGCGACAGGCCTGATCATCCTCGTATTTCACAGTCCTTTCACTCATCCCTTAAAAAAATAGACAAGTTATTTTTTTCCGATTTTTTTTAGAATTTTCTTTATGCCGCTTCATATGGTAATAACAAGATAAATAAATTCTTCATACTATTAGTTATAACAGACGATTTTTGTTTTTGATAAATATAAAATGGAGGAAGTTCTCTGAAAGAAACAGATATATCGATCTATCTTGTTTCTGCCAATTTTGCTTTAACTATAGGGGCCTCATCTCATCTTATTCCTCAACATATTACGTCGGATACGAATACAGGATTGATTACTTCACGTTAAGCAGCATATATTTAGCCTAGATGTATTTATTTACTCGACGTCTAGTGGACATCACAATAAATTGACCTTCCATATTAGTCCAATGTTTTAGGCTACTGTTGCAGATGCAGTACTTCGAAGGATTCTGGTCATCGCATATTAAAGTAGTAGTAAATGCTATATGATCTTTATAAGAAGAGTTAATTCTCGTAGACGCAATGGACAAGACACATGTCACAAATGGGAATGGAAGAAGGATGTGGAAGCTTTTTGAAGGAAAATCAGAGGGAAAACGCCCATTTGGTAGACCAAGAATATGGTTGGAGAATACATCATCATCAACAACAAGGATTAAACCCAATGGCCTGTTTCCGATCTCATTACAGGTCGAATTGGTCCTTCCATCTCTTCAATGGTCTTCCCAACATTCTTCTCCCTTTTGGTTTATAATTATACATTCTTCTTGGTATACGCTCTTCATTCATTCGTAATACGTGCTGAAGATAAGCATTTTGTTAATATTTTATTCTTTCATAGAGATTAAATATATTAAGTACTGTCCTTATATCTTCGTTTTTCTTTTTATCGGTTCTTTGGTATCCTGCTATTGCTCTCAACATCTTCATTTCAGCTTGGAGAATACATTAACCATTATTTGAGGAAAGTAGATTATATAGGGGATGATTGGAAAATATTAGCACAGGATAGGGATTTATGGAGAACTTATGTTCTCGCGGTCATGAACTTGAGGGTTCGGTAATGCCAGTGAATTGGTAATATTAGTAGTTCCAATACTCTAAACACCTGCTAGTTACACTCTTTTAGTAGATTTCAAACGGAACTAGCTATTTTCTGTCTACACAATGAAGTTTCTTGAACAAAAAGATAGTGGTCTCTCTTTACTAGGATCTACTAGTAAGTTTGTTGAAAGTGTTGCTTAAATCCTTAACTCTTAACTTAGTTTGTAATCCTCCGCTGAAACTTTTTGCAATTCATAAAATGAAAAGGATATCATGTAAAAGACATCCCAGTGCTGTGAAGTTAGTGTACTGAAACAGTATAAAAGAAACATTAAACATGGTAGCTTCTGCAGTTAAAAGTTTCACTTCCTAAACTAAAATACTACACAAGAGAGAGAAGCTGCAAACAAAAGAAAAATGTAATAAATTACTTTGTCTAAATACATGCTATAACAAGAGTTTAATTGATATAAAAGTTCGGGGAAGACATTTAGTTCTCTTGTTTATAACTAGCCAGTTAAACGAATCACTCACTCTTCGTATACTTACTTATTGACTATACAGAGTGTAACTAAATTCCCATTACAGACTATACAGTGTAATGGATACCTAGAGAGTTATCTTTACCAAAGAAGTCACCTACTCCTCCTATTTAACTCATGCCCCAAATGGGAGTCAATGACCAGTCGCGAGTCAATGAATTTTGATTTACAACCAATCACAGTCGTGTTTCACCCGGAATTTATCAAATAAGTTTATCATATTAAAGAAAGCTCCTACTTTTTAACATTCTGAATAGGCTACAGCATTATTTTGCAGTGACTGATTCCCTAAGAAATACGGCTACCAGATTGTATATGTGCACGAATGTAAATAGATAGTGCTTGCGGGATATAATATAAAACATTTGTAGCAATTGATTATACCACAAAAAAAAACTATTGTTTTCACTTTCTTAAACGTATTATTTCCCAGATAATAATAATAATAATAATAATAACACTTTATTTATTCTGGCAGAGTTAAGGCCATAAGGCCCTCTCTTCCACTCTACCAGCACAAATACAAATAAATATTCGACAAATATAGATATACACTATACTAATTATATACAGTTAAAGATACAATAAATGTAGCAATGTAAATGTCATGTACAAACAACATTTTATAGGGTAATAACAATAATGATACGATAATAATAATAATAATAATAATAATAATAATAATAATATAAATATGATACATTATACGGGAAACACCAATTAATATATATATATCTTACACTGGATAATAATGAAGTCGAGTTTAGAGCAAATATAAATTTAGATTTCTTTTAAAAGATGCCAATGTCCGGCAGCCCCTTATTTCTTGTGGAAGGGAATTCCAGTTGCGAGAAGTGGAGATGGTATATGACATGGAGTGATGTGATGTCCTATGTTGCGGTATATTAAGTAAGAGACTATGTTGTGATCTTGTGTTTAAGTTATGGTTTGAGGATAGATACTGGAAACGGGATGATAAATAATTGGGAATCGAGGTATGTAGGATCTTAAATAGGAGAATTAGACAGTGCGATTTTCTTCTCTCTTTTAGATGTAGCCATGACAATTCGTGGAATAATGGAGAAATGTGATCGTATTTTCGAACATTAAATATGAATCTGATACACATATTATGGACACGCTGCAGTTTGTCCGACAATCCGTCACTTATGTCAGTTAGTAGAACGTCACAGTAGTCAAAATGCGGCATCACTAAAGTTTGGATTAAAATTATTTTAAGAGTTGTAGGAAGAAAATGTTTAAGTCGCTTTAGGGAATGCATTATGGAGAAGATCCTTTTAGATGTTTGTTTTAACTTGCTCATGCCATTTTAAATTAGAATCTAAGTAAAATCCGAAGTTTTTAACGACGTCGTTATAAGGAATTTGTTCATTATCTAATATGACAGCCGGCATATTGCCATTGTTTATGAGGTGTAATAGCCTTGGATGTCCGATAATTATTGCTTGCGTTTTGTTTACATTTAGTTTCAGCCCATATTGTCTGGACCATAAAGATATATGCCTGAGGTCAGTGTTTACTTTGTCAATATATTCATTAATTTCGTCAGGCCTAAAGTGTGTGTAAATCTGTAGGTCGTCGGCGTAAAGATGATGCTTGCAGTTTTTGTAGTTTTCTTGGTCACGTCATTAATATAAATCGAGAAAGAGAAGAGGAGCGAGGACGCCGCCTTGAGGTACCCCTTTCCTCACCAAGCGCCAGGAAGAAATGCGATTATTAACAGAAACTGATTGCTGACGATTAGTGAGGTAAGATGCAAACCAATCAAGGCAGTTTTCCGACAGATGTAGTGTCTTTAGTCTCGCTAGCATTAAGTCTATATCTACTGTGTCAAAGGCTTTGCTGTAGTCGAGTAGGACTATTGCGGTGATTTTGCTTTTGTCCATTGAGTCTCTTATGTCCTCTACAATGTCAAGTAGTGCAGCACTTGTGTGATGTCCTGTTCTAAAATCAGACTGATTTTCATCAAGTAAGTCGTGTGTGGTGAGGTAGTCTGTTAACTGTGAGTGTATTATGTGTTCCAGTGCTTTAGATAAACAGGGAAGAATACTAATTGGTCTATAATCATAGAGTGTTGTGGGAGTGTTTGATTTCGGTTGTAGGACGAACTAGAGCCATTTTCCAGAGTCTGGGATAAGTCCCGGTCATTATAGAGGCATTAAAAATGTGGGTTATTGTTGGGAGAATAATGTCTATTATTTTTTGCAGGAGAGTTATTGTTATATTGTCTATTCCTTGTGCTTTAGATTTAATACGTAATACTGCTCTTTTGGCGTCATCAGGTGAGATATAGGAAAAAAATAATTTGTCTCGGGTAGGTTGGGAATATGACATTAGTTCATCTATTGTCTGTCGTTTGTGTTGTGAGGTGTTGTCAGAAGGGAGGCGGGTGGTAAAATGGTCATTCAACTCATCTAGTGGTAGGTCAGCTGTTTCTACCTGTAGTTTATTTTGACAGAGGCCTATTGATTTTAAATTTTTCCACATGTCAGCTGAGTTGGACATAGATTGTGTAATAATAGTATGGGCATATCTTAGTTTTGCATTCCTTATAGTCTGGTTGACTTTATTCCTCAGATGTTTGTATGTCTGTAAGTCTGTCAGTTCTTTGTTCCTCCTGTATTTCCTGAATGCTACGTCTCTCTCAGTCATAAGCAAGCGGATATTATCAGACATCCAGGGTGCAGGTGGTCTGTTTATACGTCTAGTCTTGATAGGTGCGTGTTTGTCATACAATTGTAAAATCATGTCATTAAAATTTTCAACTTTCTCGTCTACAGTTCTAAGTGTCCATATGTTGTTCCAAGGTAGTTTTGCAGCGTCATCAATTAATTGCGCATAATTTATATGTTTCAAGTCTCTGTATGTTACAAGTCTAGGTCTACGTTTAGAGCAAAGGAGTGAATATTCAATGTACATTCTAGAAAATATAATTGACATATTTACATCATAGGACATCAGAAATTAATTAATATACAGTTTGATGTGTTTCATTTTTACTCCACCGCTGTGGTCTCGAGGTAGCGTGCTGCCTTGTCACGCAGCGGGCCCGGGTTCGATCCCCGGTCGGGGCAGTTTTTCTGGGTGAGGTTTTTATCGGGGTTTTTTCCTCACCTGTAAGACAAATGTCAGGAAAACTTTAAGGCCAAAACGGTCCCTGAAATCATATGGCCATCATCCTTATCATTATCATCCTTACCATTATCATCATCATCATCATCCTCCTTCACCGGTGTGGAAAGCAACGGGAAGCTACCACACCTACACAATTCCCTAGTAAAGCTGCAAGCATAGCATGAAAATGCTATGATTGCAGTGAAGGACCTGCCTTCGGGCAGAATTACTATGGATGGAGGGTGCATTCTTGCAATATTGCTATCCTTTGGCAATAAATAATATGATCTGGTTGCAGTGATGAACAAGTGAAACATAACAAACGTTTCTCATGTGTTTTCAAACATCGCCGTTTACATGAAATATATAAATATTTTAAAATAACTATATTTAAATAATGATTTGTGAGTAAACAGCTTAATTTTATTTGTTAAATAGTCCAAAAAAATGTCACTCTTGATTTCCAAATCCTCTAGATAAATTGGAAATCACTCATGGCATTATTTGTGACTACTTGATAGGATAGGTGAAGAACTGTAAAAAATAAAATAATGTTTTGATGAGAACAACCTCAATTTCTTTATTGCTTCGGAATTCTCTAATAAGTTACCGTATGTCTGTACTATTAAATAATTGATAATAGTGTGATTGAGGCGACTCCGTGGCTCATGCGATTAAATGATTTCTTCTAACCTCTGGGGAGTTTTGAAATCGAGTCTCGTTGGCTCCGCATGGGTTTCGCCGTGGACGGAAAGGAGCTTGGGCACGTTTTTTTCTCGGGTTTCCTCCCGTTTTCCCCCGACGCAAATTTCATTCCATTTTTTCCGTAGTCTTCTCATCCATTTCGTTTTATTTCGTTCATTCGTCCCGTGACTGAGCATTAGGCGCGTCAGCCGGCACCCTTGTCGTTCAGACTTCTATAAATATATGGACTTCATCTCAGTCCTCAACTAGACACTGAGTTGTATGTGAGTTGAAGATATTATTATTATTATCATTATTATTATCAATATAATTATTATCAATATCATTATCATTAGCATTATCATCATTATCATTATCATAATTATTATTGTTATTATTATCGTTATTATTATCATTATTATTATTATTGCTATTATTATTATTGCTATTATTATTATTATTGCTATTATTATTATTGCTATTATTATTATTATTGCTATTATTATTATTATTATTATTATTATTATTAATGTCCACGGCTGTGGTCTCGAGTTAGCGTGCTGTCTTGTCACGCAGCGGGCCCGGGTTCGATCCCCGGTCGGGACAGTTTTTCTGGGTGAGGTTTTTATCAGGGTTTTTCCTCACCTGTAAGACAAATGTCAGGAAAACTTTAAGGCCCAAACGGTCCCCGAAATCATATGGCCATCATCATCCTTCACCGGCGTGGAAAGCAACGGGAAGCTACCACACCTACAATTCCCTAGTAAAGCTGCAAAGCATAGCATGAAAATGCTATGATTGCAGTGAAGGACCTGTTCTCGGGCAGAATCACTATGGATGGATTATTATTATTATTGCTGTGGTCATATCCTGAATAATGTATAATTATAAACCAAAAGGGAGAAGATTGTCGGGAACACCATTGAAGAGATGGAAGGACCAATTCGATTGGAACAGGCCATTGAGCTTAATCCTTGTCGTTGATTATTATTATTATTATTATTATTATTATTATTATTATTATTATTATTATTATTATTATTGTGTGAATAAATTGTCTACCTTTTCTCATCGTTCACAGGTCAATTTTGTTTTTCTCACGTTCTGCAGTTTCACCTTTAGTACATTTAAAAACAGTATGTTACATTTATTCCCATAAAATAGGCAGATATAATTTAAATGTAACAATTTACAGGAAAACAATTAATATTGGTATTTAGTAGGCCTACGTATTCTATTTGAGATAAGATTTAATGCGTGCATTTGAGCTGCAGTCTACGTAATGAAGTACTTGTAATGGATTAATTACATATTAATTAGATGCGGTGCAGCTAATTTCCAGAGAATATTACTGTTTCCTCCGGCTTGCATTAGAGAACACACGTAGTCTCCTTTTCAAGCTATAACTTTCTCTCATACACGTGCGTTCATTTAATAAAACATCGATTGGATAGAGGATATAAGAACAAAGACCTTATCAAGTAGATAATTGAGAATCAATACACTTATTTTCAAATCAGCTCGAAATGTTATTTACGGCATAGGGATTGTAAGAGTGTTTTTACAGATGAGTTGTAATATTTGATTTTCGAAACGCATTTGTAAACTTCAACCCATGTAACGTACACCCTTAGACAAAACATGTCATATCTTGAACGCATATTTCTTCTAGGTCCTACTAGGCACAGTGCTGGGTTCAAACTAGGAAACTAGTCATAATTGTGCAGTCCCTGAGCTACTGTGTTAAGTGACATGAACTGAAGACACTCCTACGTGTCATGTTAGGTCAAGTAAAGCAAGCAGTCACTGTTTCTGTTAATGAAGGTCGCAGGTTCGCGACCTCAATTACGCAGTTTTTTTCTCTCGTGATATTTGTATTAAAATGTTTTATGAATTAAATACAACATTTTATTTTGACTTTTGAAGTAAATCAATGTTAATGTCATTATTGTAACAATTATATTTACCACATTCACGGTTTCTTCTACGTAATTTCAATGTATTGCACTGTTATACGCAGACGTCTGCACAAAAGCCTCTAATAAGTTTGTTTATAATGAATCATATTGAGTTTTACCATGCCTCAGCGCACACACAAGGACATAGGCACAAAGCAATCTCAATTCCCCTCAGATTGAGAGCGGTAATAGATCCTGAGGGTTCATACACCCGATATTGATTTTGTTTTCAATTACAATAAAAATTATAACTCCTAAAATACGTTCAGAATGAAATAATTCTAATAATTTGTTGAAGCTATTAAGAGAATTTCAAGATAAAAGACAAATAAAAGCAACACATCCAGCATATGTGATTCACAAGGAAATTAAACATAAGCTCAATTCATCCATGTTATTATGCATACATGGAATATCGTCGTCCCAACTTCACTCAAAAACATTAAATTGAAAATAACTGGTGTAAAACTGATTATTTTGAAGTTATGTTATATGGATGTGAAACGTTGTCTCTTACTTCAAGGGAGGAGAAAATACTGCAGTATTTGAGAATAAATATATGATGAAAACTTTTGGACTAAAGATAGATGAACAGATAGACAAATGGAGAAGACTACTAACATTGAGCTACGTGATCTTGATATGAAATCAGATATATTTGGAAGAGTTAAGTCTCTTAGACTGAGATGAGTAGGATATGTGACATGAATGGGAAATGAGAGAAATACATGGAACATCTAGGAAGACCAGAGAAAACGAGTCCAGTAGGCAGCCCAAGAATGAGGTGGAAGAATAAATGAACAATGATTTGAGGAAAGTTAGATACTTGGCCGGTCAAGATATCTAATGAAAATCTGTGGTTAAAAACAAACAAAAAACCAGTTGAACTTGAAATTCGGCATAGATATTGGGTATGGCTGGGACATACACTTCGCTGACCTCCGGATAACCCCGCCACAATGACATTGGACTGGAACCCACTGGGCATTAGGGGAATTGGCAGACCCAAGACAACATGGAAACAAACTATTCTCACACAAGCTAAAACAGATGAGAAATACTTGGAATGAGATCAAGAAGCTGGTCAAGAAATAGAGTCAAATGCAGAAGGTTTCTGAGAACCCTATGTTCCACGTAGGAATGACGGGAATTTTGATTCATTGAGGGAAGTAGATTTTACAGGGGATGATAGGAAAACATTAGTTTAGAATAGGTGAGTTTATATCCGCGCGGCCATAATTCTAAGAGTTCGATGAACCCAGTGAGTTAGTAAAATAATTAATTGTTGACCTCGGTCGTCTGATAGTTACATCACTTTCATCTGAGCTGAGGGTCGCGGTTCAAACCCAGTTGGGATGGATTTTTAGGATAGAAAAACCCAAGGTACAAATCCTCCGGGAGTAGTATAAGCCGTGGGTTCCGAGTTTGAATATTTTCGGGCTCGTAAGAGGACCAGAAAACTAAATTAGTGCGTCTGATATAAATTTAAACTACCATCCACATCCATACCTTAGTTTCCAACTAATTGAGGTGATATACTGACCACATGTCACTCAACGACATATGTAGGGAAAGCATAACTAAATTAGCTTGCTCAAGAAATTCCCCTTAGGGGGCACCCTTGTTCCCATGCAGAGACTTAAGGGGGTGTACCATACCATATACTAAATAAATTAATATATATTTTCACATATTGTTTCCTTTTTTTATTAAAATACTTCTTTACTACTATAGATTTATAAAATATGGATCAATTTAATTTAATTTTTGAACGTGGGTTGTATAATTACTGTAAATGGGAATAAACCAATAAATACATTAAACTGTTTTCTAGGACTCATCAACATTGCCATCTGAAATAATGGAAGTATTTTCCTTGAAGCATTTTTATTTGTGGTATTCACAAATTTGACCATGTTACACACCGTCCCTGTAAAAATTATCGTGGCTTCGTCTAAGAGATCGTTGGACTGTCCATTCCTTATCCCTTCACTAGTACTTCACACATCATTCACCTAATTATTTATCAATCACGCCGTTTCATTAAACTCTCCGACACACATAACCTAGACAATTGATCACATCAGCACATTGTCCTTTACATCCCTCATAATACTCTGCATTATTCTTTATTTTTAGTATATAAAACTTTCCTCATTAGAGGATTGCCTCAAGGACAAAGTGATACAGACAATTAATTTTTGTAATTGATGAAATACATTTTATAAATATATTTTAAAAAATTCAACTTGTAGGCCTAATTGAAGTATACATACTATAAGGTAATTTTTTAAATATGGTTTCTTAAAATTGAAATTGATCCTCTAATGGCAGCGATGGCAATTCTAGAAAGATACACCCTGTCTAAATCTAAGGAATTCCAAAATTTGGCTAAGAATCCTGGTATAGTACCTCTTGCCCCGATCATCAATCCTGTGACAGTTTCACTTGCCAGGACATGGAATTCCCTTCCACCCTATCTCAGAGACTATATATCTGTAACATCATTCAAAAACAAACTAAACAAATATTTTTAAAAACTAACTTCTATACCTCTTTCATAGTATTCTTTTAACGATTAATAAATTATTTATGAAAATAATATTAAGATTAACAAATATTTTCATTTGCTTGATTTAAATATTATGTAATCGCAAAATTAGCTTTGTATCTTTTTTTTACATTAGACAGGGACAGTCTACCAAATAATGTATCTTGCTTGTACACATTTTATTACATTTTATTATTAGTTTTAGTCTTAATCTTAACCTTTATTAACGCGATTGTATTACAGATCATAATGTAATGGCAACTATCTTATTGATCAAATTTTCATTCAGTATTTAATATTAGAGTTAATTGTGATTCTTATATTCTGATGTAACATATGTTTGTCCTGGTCAATGGGAGAGAAGGCCACATGGCCTTAACTCCACCTGACCAAATAAATAAATAAAATAATAGTAATAACAATTTTTTAAGGTAAGAAAGGTTGGATGTCCTCAGTTTCATTAATCTACACCAGATGATACCGGTATGTTATATGCTATTCCATAATTCACTATCATATGGTACTGTTGTTTCAGCCAAATTTAAAATAATACATGCAGCAGATTAGTTGTACATTAGCGCCGTTTATCAGAGAAACGAAAAACTTGACAAGATTCCCCTTTTAATTTATTCAGTCAATAGTTTACAGGATAAAAGTATAAAGTTATATACTATAGAAGAGCTGTACATAGCCAGCCTACTTAATATACGCACAAATCAAAATACCATATATACAGGATGTTTTTAAAGTCACTATCCATTTCAGTGAAGGAAGGTAATGATTGAAAAATCAATGTTATTGTGAAGTTTTACACATCTGCTGCTGTCGTTCTACATGACCGTCATCTAGGTGAGAACACATGCTCCATCTTTCAGCTGTGAAACGAAATGTAGATCTTAATATTTAAACCTGTTGTTCCTGTGATCGTAAATCCGTAAATCAAGCAGACGTGATAAGGACTTTTTTGTAGAGTGAAACATAGAATTATCCACACTACGTTGCGAGGAGCATTCAATTCCCTACTGCGGAGTCGAGTTGATGCGTTCGGACTATCACTGGCAATTTGAACCTGCTGCCTTATTTCTCTTGATACGCATGCCGTGTCTCATCACACACACTGCCGGTACGCTTAAGTTTATTTACAAGCAGACGAATGTGTGCCGTTGTTGGGGCTGGTTTACGGAATTTATGGGTAAATTTAGCTCTGGCGTCTTCACATGACAATTCGAGTAGCTATTCACAGACAGTGGCAACCCGTTATTCCGTGCTGAACATGTTGCACTAAGCTAACAGTATATACAAAGAAAAAAAAAAGTAATGTTTTCATGGAAATTGATAGTGACTTTAGAGATGTCTTGTATATTCGACAGTTAACTTGATATTAACAGTAATAATTTATTTAATTTTAACAATGTTCGATTAACGTCTAATAATAACAATAATAATAATATTGTTTTTATTAGGAATATTCCACAATACAGTGGAATATAATAATAATAATAATAATAATAATATTGTATCTTGTAAGCCCATGTTTCCCTTCATAGAGATTTAGGCACTCTCCCCTACAAGGAAGAATTTGAACCATACTAATTTAGTTACATTTGTTTTCGTATAGATGTAATTTGAGTGGTCCGTGATCAGCGTTCCGCCTCATACTGACATCTAGGAAACCAAGGTAGTACTAGGATGGGAAAATTCGGTAAATTTTGATTACAGGCCAATAATAATAATATTTTAATAATAATAAATTAATAATAATAATAATCTAATAATAATATAAAAATCCAATTAGAGAATAAAATAATACAACAAGTGAGCAATTTTAATTACATGGGATATAATGTATCATATAGAAAAAGTGAAGATATTGAAAACAAAATAAATAAATGTAATGATACGTGTGCCACCATAAAACGAAGTCTCAAAGGAACTAGAAAGCAGACACTTTTAAAATTGTATAAAATAATGGCGGTTCCAACACTATTGTGGATTGGAACACTGGTCTTAACCAAAAACCAGGAACGAATAAGAGAAACGTCAGAAATGAGGTTTCTGAGGAGTGTGGCTGGCTATACAATAATGGATCAAAGGCGAAGTGAGGATATACGAAGAGAACTGAATATATTCAAACTATTAGATAGAATTACACAATACAGAGATGAATGGATGGACCACATCAATAGAATGGATAAAAATAGAATTGCGAAACAGATTCTTCATTACAAACCACTTGGAAGAAGACATGTTGGAAGACCCAGTAAAAGATGGATAGACCATTTCTAACATGAGATCGGAACAGACCAGCAGGTCTATTCCTTGATGCTGAATAATAATCCATCTATAGTAATTCTGCCCGAGGGCAGGTCTTTCACTGCAATCATAGCATTTTCATGCTATGCTTTGCAGTTTTACTTGGGAATTGTAGGTGTGGTAGTTTCCCGTTGCTTTCCACACCGGAGAACGACGATGATGATGATGATAAGGACGATGATGATGATGGCCATATGATTTCGGGGACCGTTTGGGCCTTAAAGTTTTCCTGACATTTGTCTTACAGATGAGGAAAAACCCCGATAAAAAACCTCACCAAGAAAAACTGTCCCGACCGGGGATCGAACCCGAGCCCGCTGCGTGACAAAGCAGCACGCTACCTCGAGACTACAACGGTGGACTTGAATAATAATAATAATAATAATAATAATAATAATAATAATAATAGTAATGATAATAGGAATGATAATAGTGATGATGACGATAGTGATGATGACGATAGCGATGATGACGATAGCGATGATGACGATAGCGATGATGACGATAGCGATGATGACGATAGCGATGATGACGATAGCGATGATGACGATAGCGATGATGACGATAGCGATGACGACGATAGCGATGACGACGATAGCGATGACGACGATAGCGATGACGACGATAGCGATTTTGACGACGATTAAGACGATGGAAGCGATAGCGTTTCGCGATGGACGACGATAGCGATGACGACTCTAGCGAGGGACGACGCTTAGCGATGACGACGATAGCGATTTGCACGACGATAGCGGATGCCGACGATAGCGATGAAGACGATTAGCGATGACGACGATAGCGATGACGACAGATAGCGATTGAACGACGATTAGCGATGCCGACGACGATAGCGATGACGACGACGATAGCGATGACGACCGACGATTTAGCGATGACGACGGACGATAGCGATGACGACGGGGGGGGGGATGACGACGACGATAGCGATGGACGACGCCGATAGCGATGACGACGACGACGATAGCGATTTGACGACGACGACGATTTTAGCGATGCCGACGACGACGATAGCGATGACGACGACGACGATAGCGATGACGACGACGACGATAGCGATGACGACGACGACGATAGCGATGACGACGACGACGATAGCGATGACGACGACGACGATAGCGATGACGACGACGACGATAGCGATGACGACGACGACGATAGCGATGACGACGACGACGATAGCGATGACGACGACGACGATAGCGATGACGACGACGACGATAGCGATGACGACGACGACGATAGCGATGACGACGACGACGATAGCGATGACGACGACGACGATAGCGATGACGACGACGACGATAGCGACGACGACGACGACGATAGCGACGACGACGACGACGATAGCGACGACGACGACGACGATAGCGACGACGACGACGACGATAGCGACGACGACGACGACGATAGCGACGACGACGACGACGATAGCGACGACGACGACGACGATAGCGACGACGACGACGACGATAGCGACGACGACGACGACGATAGCGACGACGACGACGACGATAGCGACGACGACGACGACGATAGCGACGACGACGACGACGATAGCGACGACGACGACGACGATAGCGACGACGACGACGACGATAGCGACGACGACGACGACGCGCGACGAGACGACGATAGCGACGACGACGACGACGACGATAGCGACGACGACGACGACGACGATAGCGACGACGACGACGACGACGATAGCGACGACGACGACGACGACGATAGCGACGACGACGACGACGATAGCGACGACGACGACGACGATAGCGACGACGACGACGACGATAGCGACGACGACGACGACGATAGCGACGACGACGACGACGATAGCGACGACGACGACGACGATAGCGACGACGACGACGACGATAGCGACGACGACGACGACGACGGACGATAGCGACGACGACGACGACGATAGCGACGACGACGACGACGATAGCGACGACGACGACGACGATAGCGACGACGACGACGACGATAGCGACGACGACGACGACGATAGCGACGACGACGACGACGATAGCGACGACGACGACGACGATAGCGACGACGACACGACGACGATAGCGACGACGACGACGACGACGATAGCGACGACGACGACGACGACGATAGCGACGACGACGACGACGACGATAGCGACGACGACGACGACGATAGCGACGACGACGACGACGATAGCGACGACGACGACGACGATAGCGACGACGACGACGACGATAGCGACGACGACGACGACGATAGCGACGACGACGACGACGATAGCGACGACGACGACGACGATAGCGACGACGACGACGACGATAGCGACGACGACGACGACGATAGCGACGACGACGACGACGATAGCGACGACGACGACGACGATAGCGACGACGACGACGACGATAGCGACGACGACGACGACGATAGCGACGACGACGACGGCGATAGCGACGACGACGGCGGTAGCGACGACGACGGCGATAGCGACGACGACGGCGGTAGCGACGACGACGGCGGTAGCGACGACGGCGGCGGTAGCGACGACGACGGTAGCAACGATTACACGATGACCACACAAACATTGACATACCACTCAAAAAGGAGGAGTGGCCACATCCGGCAGAAAGAATTAATGTGGGCGACATTGAAGAATCGAACAACTACAAAATAAAAATATACACTGATGGCAGTAAATTTCAAGGAATGGTAGGGGCTGCTGCAGTTATCTTGAAAAACGGAAAATTAGAGCATACAATAAAAGCCAAACTGTCCAATCGTTGCTCAAATAATCAAGCTGAACAGATAGGAATTCTTAAAGCTCTAGAAGCAATACCATCAATTGACCAAATCAGCTCTGAACAAAGTCTTGTTGCAGTTTATACAGATAGTCAAGTTACTCTCGACCTAATTAAAAACAACTTCAAACAGGGATACATCATATCAAAAATAAGACAAACAATAGCAAAACTCAGGGAACAAAATTGGATAGTACATTTCGGCTGGATAAAATCACATGTTGGAATTTATGGGAATGAAATGGCAGATCAATTGGCAAAACAAGCTGCAACAGAAACCAGCGTAACCGTAGAATATACAAAAATACCTAAATCATCAATAGTTGCCCAAGTAAAAGAAGAAGGACCATTAAATGGCAGAACGAATGGGACAACGCAGATAAAGGAGCCACATGTAAGAAGTTCTTCCCATCAGTCAGAGACAGATTAAAACTTAAATGTGAAATAACTCCAGAATTTTCTGAAATGGTAACTGGTCATGGAAAAAATAAATCACATCTTCATCGCATTGGAATATTAAACAACGCAACCTGTCCATGTAGAAAAGCAATTCAAAATGTAGAACATCTCCTTTATAATTGTGAATTGCAGCAGCATTCTAGAAATAAGTTGAAAGAAGAAATCAGCAAAGAAGGAGGAACATGGCCTGTGACGGAGAAAGACCTAATACACAAATATTTAAGACATTTTAAAAAGTATATAAAAACAATAGTGTACGAAAATGAGTGATTAACAAGTGACGAAGATAAAAAAAAAAACATGTAAACAAAAACCAAATATGTGATGTTATGTAATGTTATGTTATCTGATTTTATGTTTGTTATGTTATGCATGTAATATTACTACGGTAATGGGGCATGCTGAAAAAAAAATAAATGAAAAAAAAAGTAATGATAATAATAATGATAATAATAATGATAATAATGATGATGATGATGATGATGACGACGACGACGACGACGACGACGACGACGATAGTAATAATAATAACAAAATTACTCCATTCCATTGACGCAGTTTAACATCTAACTTTATAGGTATTTTGTGTGCCATACGCAACCAGTGACATGATCGTCGGGAGAGGGATTACACACGTACTTTTTTGACCACATGAGGACATGGAGGAGCTTCCCGAATGTGATCACATGAATGTCATGGCCTCCTCCGGGAATACATATTAGAACGAAACTCGCCATTCACACTTACATTCATACTAAACATGACGAAATATAATAATGGTTATTATGTTGGCCAGATGTTGAGGAGGAAAAACCCCGAAGAAATCACCTAGGAAACTTGTCCCGACCGGGGATCGAAGTCGGGCTCGCTAAGAACGAGACATCGACACTACCCTGGGACTAACAGCGATGGATAAAATTATTATAAAAAAGTATTAAAAAATCTTAAGAGTTCCTGTATCCTATGCTATATATATATAAAACCGTCTCCTTTCATTAAATATGTTTTAAAATTATTTCTTGATAACTCTAGCCCGACATAGTATTATTTTTCTATAATTTTATTTAAAATGAGAGAGGGGCATGGACGCTTTTTGTAGGAAAACAAGAGGAAAAACACTCAGTTGGTAGATCAAGAATGAGGTGTGAGAATAACATTAACGATGATTTGAGGAAAGTAGATTATACAGAGGAAGATTCGAACACATTACCTCAGAATAAGGATGCGTGGTTTATGTCACCGCAGCCATGAACCTATGGGTTCGATAGTGCCAGTCAGTTATTTCTTCTTCTTTTTATTTGATATTACAGCTCGAGTAGGCGTTAATATCCTCTATGGCCTTCTTCTATCCTTTTCTATCCATCGCCAACTCCCTCCAATTCTTTATTCTAAGTCTTTCACGTCAGCTTATACACATTCCACCATCTTGTTCTTCCTCTTAATCTGGTTCCGTCTGGATTGTTGTTGAAGACAATCTTCACTTTCCTTACGGTTTCCATCCTTGTGATATGTCATAACCATGTCAATCTTTGACATCTTCTGTATGTCTTATGAGTTATTTAGTTAGTTATAATTTTACTTAAAATGTTAGATAAAATAGGTCCTCGATTATGATATGGTGCTAACGTCGTTGCCTCAATCACAACAGGACCTGGTTCAATCACCGACTTGGACAGGTTTCCTTGGTTAGTATATTTCGGGTGTTTCCTCCCTTGTAAGCTGATGTCATGATACTTTAAGCTCCAAATAGTCCAAGTACACGATCTGGCAGTCATAATCACACATATCATATCCGCCTTGTTTAGTATGAATCTATGAGTGAATGGTATGTTGTCTTAAATGTTCGTGTTGTCTCCCAAGTGGCCCTAACATTGAGCTGGTCGCTGATCCGGGAATGCCCTATATGTCCTTATGTGGTAAAAAGAGGGATCCAGAGTTTAAAATTCTGTCTCGACAGGTTGTGTCCCTGCAAGATCCGGAGGCGTGGAGTACGTAAAATTATAGCTAGGAACTCGCTAAAAGGCAAGAGGGGCATGAAGAGAGGGAGGGTGTTATCGCTACGTATTAATCATTCGCAAACTTGTTCTCTTTTCTTGCACAGTCGTTTTCGGAATTCAAGCCCTGCGGATACTAATATTGTTTTATTTTCATTGAAGTGTTTATATAGATTGTATTTTATTCGTCCATGTGTTGAGGTTACTAAAATTGTTTCGTTTTCATTTCAGATATTATAGATATTGTAATTTTATTCGTCTAGAAATGCGACTGATATTTTCAGGACACGTAGTACTAAGATACATGCGATAGAAATGTAATGATTGTAGTATTACGTCACGCATTCCTTACGCTCGCCATCTCGTCAGTTCTTAGTTGTACCTACAAAAGTGAGAGATTAATCTAAGAATAAAGAAGGAAAATATTAAATAAGTTAATACCAACTTATCTTACAGGCTAGATTCCTAATCTAAGGGTTAATTTATATTTCACTTTTCTAGTAAAGAGTGAAATAATGACCCTTCTCTCTTGGTTATAATTTGTGGATGAGTAGGTTGTCACAAAATTAGGGCGTTTGTCATTAATCACATCTGCAGTCGATAATTAATGTAGACCAGAAAGCGGACAAAAGCAGTCCGCAGGCAGCAGCGGCAGTCCATCTTCATACAATGCAAACCGATGTGGGTAATGGATTATCGCGGTGTCATAACCGCATTGTTTGTAAATACTCCACAACTCCATTACCATCTTCATTGCCAAAATGTATAACTTAGAATTCATTGCATCTCCTTCTTACATCAGCTGCACAATACCGTTTTACCAAAATAACACACTCATGATCCTCAAGTGCCAAAAATATTCTTCCTAGAGAACATTAATTATTTTTTATAACTAGGCAGCGTATTTTCGTTCCTAACCAAGTTATAAAGTTATCGATTAGTATAGATTTCAGGCCTCAAACTGTGTCCCTGAATGTTTACGTCAGAACGCTACCAAAGGAATTATAAGACACAGCGCAACGTTTACCTCCAGTCATAGCAGCACTGTCGCTGCGTCGCTCTGATATAGATATAGTGGGCTCAGTCATTTACTTTGCAGGCGCTTTGCTATTTGGTTGATTGGTCTATTTTACACCCATAAGAATTTAGGATATCAAGTGGCGTTGTCACGTTTTATTCATAAGAATAAATTGTTACCAACTAAAGATACTGCAAATGATAAAATTTGCAACGCTGTTAAGATAGGTATATCCACGTGGAGTAGACATGGAAACGTCATTTACAAATGCTAAAACATTATTGGCAGAGAACTGTTTTCAGTTTTTGAGGATTGGAGCGGCGTCTTAGAAGCCTCTAACATGAATTCCCCGGCTCAGCCTGGCAGCAACAATGCATTTTTTAAACCAAAGGGAAACAGTTGTCTTTGATGCCGCCTGCAAACTAAATGATTGGGGCGACTATACTAACCATGTATAGTCAGGAACAAATAGCAAATGAAGCACTTACCCAACTTACTTAAGGTATTGCACTGCAGTCTTCGACACCACAGACTGACATGAAGCGAGTGTACGCGGGATGACAGGGCATTAGTTCGCAAATCGTCCACAAACGAAGCAGATCAATGTTCCGCTGTGTCTGATGATATATTTCGGTACATAATAATGATAACTTAACTTGGTGTTTTATATAAACAACGTTGACAATGGAGCATCTGTATTTACAAGGACTATTTAACTCGTGTCCCAAATGGGATTCAATGACCAATCACATTTCAATGATTTTTTAATTACGACCAATCACAGTCGTGTTTCACCTGGAATTTATCAAACAAGTTTATCATATTAAAGAAAGCTCCTCCTTTCTAACATTCTGAATAGGTCATAGCATTATTTTGCAGTGACTGACTCTCCAAGAAATACGGCTACCAGATTGTATATATAGCGCATGAATGTCAGCTGATAGTGCTTGCTGGAGATAATATAAAAACATTTGTTTGTAGCAATTGATTATACCACAAAAAAAAAAGAAGAAACCACTGTTTGCACTTTATTAAACGAATTATTTCCCAGGAAATAACGTTGCAGAAAAATATAATTGACATATTTACATCATAGGACATCACAAATTAATTAATATCTATAATGGTGGTTATAAATTTCTCCTTCTGGATTTCTTCATGTTGAGAATAGGATGCAATATCTCATATGAAGAAGAAAAGAATGCAAATGCAAAAAATATCTAAATTTTTAAGAATCTTAGGGTTAATAAATTCTATCTTCAAGCCACAGTTAGTCCAAAAACGTTCAAGACTAAAAGTGTATAAAACATTGGCTCTTCCAACTCTTTTGTGTGGTAGCGAAGTATGGACGTTGAAACAGAAGGATATATAGAGACTTAGATCTGCTGAAATGAGATATCGTCGGAGGACTGCAAGATACACACTACTAGATCACAAAAAAATGAAGACATCTTAGAAGAATTACACATGGAACCTTTAGAAAACAAAATTTCTGATTATAAGTCAAGATGGATGCAACATGTTCATCGAATGGAAGATTACAGGATACCCAAACAAATGTTAAGATATCAACCTGCAGGAAGAAGAAGACCAGGACATCCACTCAAAAGATTTCTGGATGGTGTTTCTCTTGAGGCTGAAACAGGTCAACAAATGGCCTAAATTCGTGAATGTGCTATGATGATGATGATGATGATGAAATGTCTCTACTAGAGTGTATTCTTACAATATTTGCGATCTTTTGGCAAAAAATAATATGATCTGGTTGCTATGATGAACAAGAGTAATAATCTTTTCTCATTTGTTTTCAAACATAGCTTCTCATTTGTTTTCAAATATCTCCGTTTACATTAAATAAATAAATATTTTAAAATAACTATATTTAAATAATGTTTTGTGAGTAAACAGCTTAATTTTATTCGTTAAATAGTCCTAACAAACGCCACTCTTGATTTCCAAATGTTTCTAGATAAATTAACTCCTCACTTCGTGAGTCGTGAATTTATCGATAATTTGGAAATCACTCGTGGCATTACTTATGATTATGGCTCGTCCTCTTCCTAGCTATTTCCAGTTTAAACTGCTTATAAACTCACGTGACATAATATATTCACAAGAAGAAGAAACTACTCGATCCCCTCTACGTTCGGGAACCAAAATGCCCTGCCTGGTAATATCCCATATCTTTTTACTGCCCAGAAAAATGGAGAGAAAGCCCTCACATAATTGTCGGTCTATCCTAGTGTCATTGCTCATTTTGTTTTAAATTCCACCGAATACTGCAATTATGCTTGAATAGAAAATAGGGTTCAAATTTCAATTTTTTTTCTGCCTTAATGCATACAGAATAAACAAAAAACGTATAAAGAAGCATAAAAATTAAAATATCTTAGGAATATGGAATAATAGGGGGATTTTATATCAATATTATAATGGAAAGTTTTAGAATATGTTCTTTCTTACAAGTGAGGGGCTTTTATCTAAAAGCATAATATATTTCACTATCTGTTATTACTAGGGCAAGGATTATAATGCAATGAAAGTTAAGATTTTTTATAGGAAATGTGCACTCAGTTAAGCATTAACATATACACAAGGACAGAACACACACACCCAGACCCGAGGTAGAGATTTTAAAATCCCTTACCCCGCCGGGAATCGAATCCGGGTCGCCGGAGTGGAAGGTAGGGACTCTACTGACTACACCACGGCGACGGACAATGAAAGTTAAGATTGTAATATAGTATAATTAAAAGTAAGGCTTCTGACTGTCTTTTGTCTTCTTTTCACATATAAAAGTTGAATAATATAATGATAAGTTAGACTTTGACTGTATTTTGTCAAGGTTTCACACATAAACAGTTGAATAACATATGCTATATATGTTGCAATCTTAACTTTTAATGCATTAAAATCATTGTCCTAATTATTACTTTTTTAAATTAGGAATATTCTACAATACAGTGTTTCTTCTTCAACTAATTATTACTATTATTGTAATTATTATTAGTGACATCATTATTCATTAATCATGATTTGTAAATGTAATTGAATACACATTATCAAGTATTGTAGGATTTTTTAATTTTCATTGGAGGAGTCTAATAAAAAACTTCATGACCTTAACTCTATCAATAAAAATAAAGATGAATAATAACAGTAATAATAATGATGATAATAATAATAATAATAATAATAATAATAATAATAATAAATAATAAATAATAATAAATAATAAATAATAATAATACAGATCAAGAATCAAGAGATGAGGAAGACCAGTGAAAAGATGGACATAACAACTGTGAGGCGGAACAGGCAGATTGCCTAGCCCGTGAAGTGAATAATAATAATAATAATAATTAATAATAATAATAATAATAATAATAATAATAATAATATGTAATGAACAGATTTGAAGATATTAAATTACAGTAGTAAGATACATATCACAGATATCTGTATTATTTTTCATTTTAACTTTTCTTAAATATTTTATCATCCCTCCTTTTGTAGATCTCACACCTCCTCCCCCGTAAAACAATTCAATGTCCAGGACATTCTCATGTAGATACATACCTCATAATCATACATTAATCAGGTACATCTCCCGATATTTGTAGTTAAGATGATGTCATGGTCATTGCCGAAGACTACATAGTACAGCCCAGGACAAGAGAAAACGTACTCACAGGCATGGTAGAGATTTAAAACCTGTTACGTTGTCGGGAATCGATCTGTGGTCACCGATTTCGAGGGTAGGGACTTCAAGAACTACGTCACGGCGACGGACGATATCTGTAATTCAATAATCAACAATTACTAGACGTCCCGGCCACGCGTTGCTGTGGCTAAGGTTTACGTTAAAAATTTACATTAAGTTGCTGTCTTTCAACCAGATTATTTAAAACTAATACTTACACACGGAATTAATAATATTGAAAATAAAATAAACACTGGAACACACTTAAATTATGAAATAATCAATAATTGTAATTCAATTGAAATTCATGGTTGCAACAAAAAGCACAGCCATCTGGATATCTCTTTGTTAAATAATAAACCAATTACCTTACACCGCCATCTGTTAGAATCGTATGGAACTCACAGATAATTACACCGCCATCTGTTAGAATCGTATGGAACTCACAGATAATTACATCGCCATCTGTTAGAATCGTATGGAACTCACAGATAATTACACCGCCATCTGTTAGAATCGTATGGAACTCACAGATAATTGTAACTCTTTGTTAAATAATAAACAAATAATTTGCAATAAAAATAATTCGACTCTAAATTTACTTATAAACTACCCTAAGTTTCAAGTTGGTTCAAACTGCACACAGTGTGCGAAATTCTATTAAAATCGGTTAAGTAGTTTAGGATTCCATCGCGGACAAACAACGTGACACGAAATTTTTATATATTAAGATGATTATCGAAAGTCAACAATTATGATTATCGAAAGAGTAAGCGACGTTTATCCTCAATCATCTTGATCTCTCGATCTCCTGTAACTTCACTCTGTCTTTTGAAGATAATTCAAATAAAATCGTTTGTTTTGGTTAATGTTTTTTTAATATATTTATCCCACGATGCACTCTACTTTCATGCATCCTGAATATTTCTTGTGGTGCTACATGTATGTGTATATTTGATTCTGTATGACCAGCCTCATAGGTTAGTGGTTAGCATTTCTTACTGAAGTTCATGATGCCCCAGATTCGATTCCTGGTTATATCATAGGATTTTTCCTTAAAGGTAATTATTCCTGTGGTTCCCATGGTCAGGAATGTAGGTTATGTTCTACCCTGGCGCTTCATTATCATTTACCACCTATCACATCATTGGGGTAACGTAACTCCGCCTTTCAGGTGCCCCAACCTATGAAATACACTGCTCAAAAAAATTAGGGGATATTGTAGAATAACCTATTAAGACTATGTTTTTAGGAACAGTATTAGATGCAATCACTTTCTATTACTCCAAAAGAATGTCAACAAGAGTTTGAAGTCATTACGTAACCTCTGTACTACACCAGATGTCAAAGAGATCCTGATTAGGAATATGGCAAACAAATAAAGCAACATTAACATGGGTGAAAAAGTTTCTTTAGTATGGTGTATGGTCTCCTCGAACGGCCAGCACTGCCTCACACCTGTATGGCATTGATGCAATGAGGTTAGCAATGAGTTCTTGGGGGATACGTGGCCACTCTTCCATAAGAGCAATGTGCAGCTCTGGGACAGTTGTGGGAGGGTGCTGGTCTGCCTGCAATGCACCTGCCTAATGCATCCCACACATGCTCAATCGGATTTAAGTCCGGGGAGGAAGCTGGCCATTGCATACGCTCGATACCCTCCACTTCCAGCATGTCGTCCACCAAGCCAGCTCTGTGGGGTCGTGCATTATCGTCCATAAAAAGAAAAGAATCACCTATGGTATCAGCATAAGGCACGACAAAAGGTCGGAGAATCTCATCTCTATACTTTACCGCAGTCAAAGTACCACCTTGGATAACGTAGAGGTCCGTACGTCCACCACTACTGACTCCGCCTACACCATCAATCCACCGCCACCATATGGGGATCTTTCACGTACAAAAGCTGGATTATTTCGTGTCCCTTTTTCTCTCCAGATGAATACACGCCGACTATCACATTCCATGTTGAATCGCGACTCATCAGAAAAACGAACTGATCTCCATTCAGCATGCCTCCACCCACGATGTTCCTCCGCCCAGTTTTCTGCGATCTCTACGGTGTTGTGGAGTTAACCTGGTACACACCATGGGCCTACGGGCATAGAGACCACTTCCATGCAGTCGATTAGGGACAGTTTGAGTTGACACCCTGCGTCCTGTTGCTGTTTGAAGTGTATTTCGCAGTTGAGTTATATTCTGCTGTCTATTCCGACGGGCTGTTAACAAGAGGTAACGGTCATCCCTTGCTGTTGTTGCCCTTGGTCGACCTTGTCCGGCTCTTCTGTGAACAGTATGTTCTTTGAAAATGATTCCAAAGACTGAAAATCACGCTTTGAGACACCCCAATGGCTTGTGCCACCTCTTGTTGTGTCTGTCCAGCTTCCATCCTTCCTATGGCCCTCCAAGCCATTGGTTCAGGTAAATCACGTTGTCGAGGCATCACTGTCCGTAAGGCAAGTCATTCACTAACTGAAAACTGGACTGGATTTAAAAACAGCAACAAAACATTCACCCCCACACCACCCTTTCACATCAACAGTACAGACACTTGCCCTCTGGTGTGGTGCCGAGGTTACGTAACAACTTCAAACTCTTACTTACATTATCTTGGAGTAATAGAAAGTGATTGCATCTAATACTATTCCAAAAAACATAGTCTTAATAGGTTATTCTACAATATCCCCTAATTTTTTTGAGCATTTTAGATTACAATCCATCAATGCCGGGGTAGAAAGCCATAAAATGTCATAAAAGACAAATTGGTGGCATTTGACAATAAAATAAATTCTAGTGACCTTCTTCGATCTGTAATTCTTCAATTTTTTCTCAAAGAAAAATGAAATTCCTAGTCTCTCATCAGGTGAATAAGGAACGTCCGCAAATAATAATAATAATAATAATAATAATAATGATTTTTTAGCTGGCAGAGTTAAGGCCATAAGGCCTTCTCTTCCACTCAACCAGCGAATAGTAAAATTATACAAAAATTACGTACATATTACAATTTTAAGATATTAAAATACAGACTAAACAAAATACAATGATGATGGATCTAATACTAGCTAATGCTAACGAAAACATAGAATATAATAAAATTAAAATGATATAAAAAAGTAAGTAGCTTCCTACATGATTATTAATAGAATGCTCTATATAGTTGTTATGTAGTTAATGTTTTCATTGTGTCGAACTTAAGATATCAGTTAATTTGGATTTAAATAATGATAGCGACTGACAGTCCCTGACATGACTGGGAAGTGAGTTCCATGCTCTAGCCATAGATATTGTGTAATATTCAGAGTACAGACAGGTCCTGTGTTGTGGTATCAAAAGTAAAGAAGAGTCTGTGATCTTGTTCCTAAATTGTGATGAGCCGATAAATGTTGAAAACGTGTTGTTAAATAAGTTGGTAAATATGTGTGCAGAATTTGGAATAGTAAGGTATGTGAATGTAAAGTTCTTCTGTCATTTAGCGTAGCCATGATAAGGTCTGAAATGAAGGAGACACGTGGTCATAACGACGGAGATTGAAATATAAATCGAATACACGCATTATGAGCACGCTGTAGTCTGTCAGATAGATCAGTTGTCAGACTAGTCAGTAATATGTCGCAGTAGTCGAAGTGTGGCATTATAAGAGTCTGTACGAGTATTTGTTTTAATTTTGTAGGAAGGAAGTTTTTTAAAACTATTTAGGGAGTGAAGAATTGAGAACACTTTCTTGCAGGTATTATTCACCTGGATTTTCCAGTCTAGGTGTTGGTCCATATAGATACCCAGATTTTTTATTACTGAGCTGTAGGGGATATTTTTGTCATTTAGGAGAATGGTAGGGATATTTCCGTAATTTATAATGCTTTGGATTCGCCGATGTCCTTATAATTATGCACTGTGTCTTGTCAGTATTTAGATTAAGTCCATGTTTCTTCGACCATTGGGAATTGAGTCTAGGTCACTATTTAATTTGTCTAGTGTGTCATGTACATCGTCAGGATGGGAGTGAATGTAAATTTGCAAATCGTCAGCGTATAGGTGATATCGACAATAGGTAAGTCTAGTGGATATATCGTTAACATAGATAGAGAACAGAAGTGGTGCTAACACTGAACCTTGTTGGACGCCACCCTTCAGTGATAGCCAGGATGAGGAAAAGTTCTGCATTGGATACACATTGCTGGCGACCATGAAGATAGGATCCAAGCCAGTTAACAGCATTGTCCGAAAGATTCAGAGCGCGTAATTTGCTATTAATATGTCAGTGTCAACTGTGTCGAAAGCTTTGCTGAAGTCCAAGAGTGTAAATATTGTCATGTGGCCACTGTCCATTGCTTCACGCGCATCTTCGATAACTTTAAGAAGTGCGGTTGCCGTACTATGGCCTGTCCTAAAACCTGATTGGTATGGGTCGAGTATGTTATGAGTGTTAAGGTATTCAGTTAATTGTCCATGAACAATGCGCTCCAAGGCCTTAGATAGGACTGGGAGGATGCTGATTGGTCTAAAGTCGTTTGGTGTTACAGGTAATTTAATTATAGGGATTGGTCTGACTATAGCTTTTTTCCAGAGTTCGGGGTAAGTTGAGGTCATAATTGAGGCATTAAATATATGGGTTACAGTTGGGAGTATGACATGAAGTATTTTCTTTAAAAAGTCGATACTTATATTGTCTATACCTTGTGTTTTAGTTCTAATGCGGTCCAGGGATAGTTTAACGTCGATTGGCATTATATAGGAAAAGAAGAATTTTTCTCGGGAAGGAGTAGGTGTGGATAGGAGCTCATCTATAGTTTGTTGTTGGTCGTAGTGTTTATGTTAAGTGTGGCATATGATGTGAAATGTTGGTTTAGATCGTCCAGTGATATGTTAATGCTCTCTCCTTTGGTTGTCGGCTGCCGTAGACCCATTATCTAATACGTTTCCACATATCACTTGCATTGTGTTTGGATCAATGAGACTATGAGCATACCGCAACTAGCGTTCCTAATGTTTTGATTCGTTTTGTTTCTTAATGTCTATATTGTCTTAAGTTAGCGTCACTTTTGTCCCGTCTATATTTTCGAAAAGCAGCATCCCTCTCAGCCATCAGTAGTCGAATTTCGTGGGACATCCAGGGAGCTGGGGATTTAGTAATTCGTCTAGTCTTCAAGGGGGCATGCTTGTCGTAAAGTTCTAAATCATATTGTTAAATTTAAGCAATTTTTCGTCAATTGTGCGTAGCGTCCAAATATCATGCCACGGCATGTCGATAACGTCTGCAATTAGAGCTTGCTGGTTAATAATTTTTAAATTTCGATACGTTAATAATTAGGACGAGTCCTAGGACACTGGAGAGAGTATTCGATATATATGACGTCGTGGGCTGATATGCCGGGGGCAGATATTTGTCCGTAGTTTATAATTTTCTGTGAATTGTTGTGGCTATGATGTCTATTAATGTATCAGTCGTCGATGTGTGATGAGTTGGTTGTAAAGGCAAGACATGCATATTGCATGCGTGAAATAATGCCAGTAGTTCTGATGATGAAGATGAGGAAGAAAGTAAGTTAGAGTTAAAGTCGCCCATTACTATAACATGCTGATAATGCGGCAGTAAACTTAATAAAGGTGTTTCTATGTCACTAAGATACTCTACTTTCGGAGGTTTGTACACCACACACAGGAGACATCTCTGTAAACTAGCTGAAATTTCAATGAAGAGGAATTCTGGTCGTGCATTGTAATCAGGGGAGGAGTGAAGAATGACTTTGGGCTCTAAGTTCGATTTGATATACATCGCAACTCCCCCACCTCTTTTCCCTAATCTATCATTGTGACAGAGGGTATACCCGTCAATATCAACAAGTGAGGAGTGAAGGGAAGGTTTAAGCCAGGACTCAGATATTAAGATCGCATGCAGAGAAATCTCGGAAAATAAATGTCGAATTTCATGAATGTGAGGCAGAATGCTTTGAGCATTAATATGGGCGATTTTAAGAGTAGTTGAACGAGGAGAAAAACATTCTTTTAGCAGGTAGGCAGTGGTGGGGTGAGAAGAATGTGAGGATTCATTGGCATTGTCATTTGAAGAAAGGGTAGGAATTTGCCTGGGGGATGGTTGTGTTGAAAGCACGTCAGGGACTTCAAATATTTGACTAAAACTTGGAAGATCAATTGTACCAACTTTTACAAATAATGAAAACTTTAACTGAATCAACACACTATTAGGAGCAGAGAAAATAAATATTAGTAATAATAAAATCAATTGGACTATTCTAAGAAAATACAGTAAATGTTAACCTAATTAGCCTAGAGAAATTGCTATAGCTTAATTATTAATTTAAGAATTATTGAAAAAAAAAGTTGATATATATTAAAAATAAGATATAGAATAATTAAATAGTTTTTAAATTATATGTTATAAAAAACATACCCTATAATACGCTAAAGGCTTAAATTAACACAGGTCACTAGCACTGGTGATACGCTTTTTTGATTCACCAACTTTAGCGAATATAACACCGTCCAATGTCCAGACATTGCGTACACCGAACTTATCGATAGTGTCTTTCAATAGTTGGTGGCGCATTCTTGTTAAGTCTTCTCGGATTGTTATACCCGATCCCTTGAGTTGTTTCTTATTTACGAACATCTCTCTTCTTTTGCGGTAACTAGTAAATTTTATAATAATAGGGCGCGGCCTATCTTCTCTTCGTACACCAACACGATGGCTCCTGTCAATGTCAGTAATATTGAGATCCACACCGATTTTCTGGGCTATTTCTATTGACTTAATGTCAGTGTCCTCCCCGGCCACTTCTTCAACCCCGAAAACACGTAAACACTGTCGTCTCTGATATTGTTCTAAGTCATCCACTTTTGTCTGTAAATTTCTTATCACACTATCTTTATCTTCGATTGTTTTTTTAAGGTTTTCAATCACTATAGTGTTGTTTTCTATAGTTTTTGAAGTTCCGCCACAACTTCGTTCTTAATCATTGTTGCCAACACCTGCAGCAACTGCTTGTCTTGGAGCGAGTCGGACAAGACGCGTTTTACCGTGTCTTCAATTGAGCAAGTAGATTTATTACTTCTTCCACCCATTATCATATACTATTGAAAACACGAAATAAATTTCACTAAACTATTAACTAACACTTAAAATAAACTTATAGATATGTTTCACTGACCCAACTGTTGTCTACACCTGCGAAAAATCGAAAAAGCCAGGAGCGCTGTTGAAGGCTGTTAGCAAAATTATAGTAGGTACCGAGGAAATTAAATACTCGGGGCGGACTAAAACTACCCTGGTCCTCCAGCTTGGGGTTACAGCGATGGGGCAGCTCCTCATGTTCTATAAAAAAAATACAATTCTAAAAGCCTCGGAACGAAACTTCGTATAGGCAGTACTTACATTCGACGATTTAAGCAAAGAACGTGAATGATGAATATTGGAATTTGGAATGTTGAATGGTCTGGAACAAACAAAGGAGATTTTTATTAAATTAAATTGGAATAAAATTAACATTGTTATTTTTTCGGAAACAAGAAAGAAAGTAATGGTTCTGGAATATTGGACAATTGTATACATTATAGTGAAGTGAATAAAAGGAAAAGAGGTAAACCAGGTATTTTAAATTAATTATTATTCTGCCTATTATTATTTTTATAAGATTAGTTTTATTCCTCTAAAAATCAAGATTTCTTATGGAGAAAAATAATACCATTTGAACTCGGTTTCAATCCATTTAATTTTTTGCACTCTTATATGTCAAGTACGATTGAAATACTGAATTTAAATGTATTCAGAAAGCTATAATTTTGTAACTGGTATCTTATTTAGTTTATTTAATTTATCGCGCTATTTAACTCAAATCATTAGTGTCGCAATTCATACCTGGGACTTAATGGACGTAAAAATGTTGTTGAACGGCCCTTATTTCAGGTTTGATATTCTTTTACGTTCCGTAAATCTACGACAAATCTAATCGATACTAGTAACATTCATGGTAGGTTTCCGTTGAGATATTAGTTCACAGTAATATAATGTAGGGTTAAACTATTAAATAGTTACCTTGTAGGTCCGTCTCCTCAACGTAAGTTGTTTTAAAACTCTGTAGGCCTTTCGGGACTAGTCCCATCTTCAACATTTCCGAAAGGCCTATAGAGTTTTAAAACTTAAGTTGAGACGGACCTACAAGGTAACTATTTTATAGTTTAACAGTATATTATATTACTCTGACAAATCTAAGTTCCGTAAATTCTTTAACCTCGACCGGTTTTGAATGAAAGAACCTCGGAAACACATACTAGCCCACTTAAACCAATTCGATTCTTATCCTTATGCACAGTAAATCCACTCTAAATATTTGGAAAAAAGTTTCATACTACACTGTATGAGAGTTTTAAACAAATGTTAATAAAATGGCTAATAACCGGCATGCGTTGCTACGCCTAACAAATTAAATACTTTTCTTGTTAGTTGAATTAGTAAAAAGGAAATAATTATACATTTATAACGTAATTACTTTTAGATATCCCGTGCTGATTGCGCGGCGTTGCCCGGGAATCTCCTTATCTGGATCTTCTTGGCATCAATGAGGTGAAAGTCAAAAATGGTTAGTGTGAGTTATCATAAGTAACGCCACGAGTGATTTCCAATTTATCTAGAGGATTTGGAAATCAAGAGTGGCATTGTTATGATTATTTAACGAATGAAATTAAACTGTTACTAAAAAGTCATTATTTAAATATTACCAGTATTTTAAATAATGTATATATTTAATGTAAACGACGATGTTTGAAAACAAATCAGAAATGTGAGGTTATTTATATTCAGTGCAACTTGATCATATTATTTATTGCCAAATAGGATCGCAATATTGTAAGAATGCATCCTAGTGGGGAAATAATGAAACACATCAAACTGTATATTATAATCAACATTATAGGTTATTACTTTTTTGTTAAACAACTCAGTAAAATGAAGGAATCTCTTCATTATTTGCTACATTCAATGTATCTGTTAGAGAAAAATAATGCTCTGAGCTGTTCAGAATATTTAAAAGGAGGAGCTTTCTTTATCACAAAATCAGGAGCTGATAAAGAGAAATCGATGAAGAGCGAGGTGAAACACGACTGTCATTGGTTGTAAAACAAAATTCAATCAAACGTGATTGCTCATTGACTACCATTTGGGGCATGGTCCGTAAAAGATAGACATAAGACCTATGCTGTCGAAAACTTCTTTTATAATTTTTTGAGATTATTCAATTCTGTGCACATTAATTTTGTGTATTTGTTATAATTTTGTGTATTTGTTATAATTTAGGCAGCATCCAAAAAACTACCTTTTTAGTGCACCTATGCACTTTTGTATTTAGCTCTGGCCCTACAGTATGCACAATAATATATTATATATGTTAACTGACTCGGAAGAAAATCTAAAGGGTTTTCATATGTAGAAAACAGTATTCCTCTTATGGGAACGCTGTTGCCACTTGACGCCGCAGACTGAGTGACAGAGGTGGAAATATAATTATCTCCAAGTTTCGTTGAAAGAGTATGATTCTGTGGCATCTCCGCTAGTCCGCTGATCGAGTAATTCAGTTCACTGCCCATTTTTATTATACTAATTATACGTATCATAATGGTATTTTCCAAAAATCGGGTACTTACCTTCTTCGCAAAATTGTGGTGAAACTATTTAACTTCTTCTTCTTCACTTCACGGGCTAGGCAAACATTTTCTGTTCCGCCTCACAGTTGTACTATTTAACTAAAGTACTTATTTAAAATGGATTAAGTAACAAGTAATTCTCACATAAAATGACACGTTTTCTGAAATAACTGCTTCATAAGAGCGATGCTATTTTCTAGAAGTGAAATCTAATATATAAAAATCAATGTTTGTTTGTTTCATTGTTTGTTGGTTTGTTTGTTCGTATCTTATGCGCGGCCATACCTTTGATCTGATTTTGATATTTTTTTTTTTTTTGCAAAATGTTCAGGAGATTCCCGGATGAACATAGGCTATGAGTGTTGTGATGGTCAACCCCTACCCCCTACAAATCACCCTTTGTAGTGAAAAACGTAAAATAAAGTCCCTATTTTGACGTTTAAATGTCTTACGCTGTCTAAACCATAACAAATACATCAAATTAATGTACGCAGAATTGAACATCGCAAAAAACGCTACAAAAAGTCCGCGACAGCGTATGTTTATCTTCTACGGATAACTCACAATAACCATTTTTGTCTTTCATTGATGACGAGAAGATCGGGATAAGTTGATTCCCAGGCAAGTATAACAGTGCACGGCCAGTGGTAAAAACACATTAACATGTAATTAGGAGTAGCAGCGCACGCCGGGTATTAGAGCTAGTACTCTATAAATGATGGTAAAACCCCACTAAATCAGTCAAGTAGTTTTTGTGTCCATAAAGGACAGACAGATAGACACACATGTTATGTGGAACATGTATCATGTCAATGTTAATATTGTACGCTCGAGTCAATTGCAAACCCTTGCGGTGTTGATCAGAGAGAATATAATCGTGTTTAGATTCAAACATTGAGGTATGCTCATTTTATTACTACTTAGGTTGTTCATATGTTGTAAATAGAGGAAGCTGGACTGTATTTGATCTTTCTGGCTATGTGGATGACATGAGCACAGGGTGAATAAATTTACTCCAGACCTTCGCTACTTCAGTTGTTTACACGCTTTGTGTTATGCAATACGCTGCGCACCACCTGACTGAATGTATATTGATTCGCTTGACTACGTGTTGTTTCAGAAAGTACAGTAAACAGAGTTTTTCAGGTATACTTCAAAGTGACACCAGTTCCCTGATTACTAACCAATCAACTACATAAATTACTTCCAATCTTGATGATACATTTTTTGTTTGTACAAATAATGTTTATTTATTTAGTAGGTTTCACAACATCTTCCTGCGGGCAATTAATCTACTATGATTCTCCTCACATCTCTCTAGCATTCCAATCTCCATCGTCCAATCATTTATCCCTCATGCTGCTCAAAACACAATCCAACCATCCATAGTAATTCTGTCCGAAGGCAGGACCTTCACTGCAATCATAACATTTTCATGCTATGCTTGCAGCTTTACTAGGGAATTGTAGGTGTGGTAGCTTCCCGTTGCTTTCCACACCGGTGAAGGAGGAGGAGGAGGATGATGATGATGAAGGATGATGATGATGGCCATATGATTTCGGGGATCGCTTGGACCTTAACGTTTTCCTAACCTTTGTCTTACAGGTGAGGAAAAACTCCGATAAAAACTGTCCCGACCGGGGATCGAACCCGAGCCCGCTGTGTGGCAAGACAGCACGCTACCTCGAGACCACAGCGGTGGACAAAACACAATCGATGGACGTTATTTTTGGCCGTCCTGTTCTTCTCCTATCGAGTGGCACCCATTCTAGTATTCTTCTAGGGAATCTGTCTTCTGTAATTATTTTACATTACCATACTGTTTTAATATTAATATATGAAATCCACAATTAAAATTTGAACATTCATTTTTGTTTAATTACACTGTTTTTAATTTATTTCTTCTAGAAATTCCAACTGACTGCATCGAAAAATCCAGTTCTGCAGAATTAGAAATATTATTATTATTATTATTATTATTATTATTATTATTATTATTATTATTATTATTTTTTTTTTTCTCACAGCTTACTATTTCTTCGAACTTCCTGTATCTTCCCATTCACCTTCTTTTAATTCGTTTTCTTCCATCGTCTTCTTCACTTCCTGGTATAATGTGCCCATTCTGAAACCTTCTTTGTCGTTCTTTCACCCTCCATCCGTTTTCTTAATTCCAATTGCCTATGTTTTACATAATCAAGTATTGAATCCTGTTTATTTAGTTCTTTGTAATTTTTATATTTCTCATGTTTTTAAGTCTACAAAACCTAGCTGACCGTCGTAAGTATCCATTTCCAAAGTTAATAATTTTGATCTCAAATTCGGATTTAACTTACCCTTCCGTTCCTTAGGTCACTTTATTTGTAACCATTAGATTTCTACGCTGTTTAATAATTTTAGTTTATTATAGGTCTCAGGAGGCCCTTGGAGGTTAAGGATCCCACTTTTTCTAGACAATCGACATTTGGTGTCAGCCCTGCGTGATAGCCGCCTTTACCCCCCCCCGAACAAGCGCCCGGCACTAATTTCCGTTAGAGGCTGAGTGAACCCAGGAACATCGTGCCGCCAGAAGGTTTGGGTCAGTTTAAAAATCCTGACTCGAACCCTCGACGTTCCAGCTTGTAGCGTATTGCCTTAACCATTACGCAACGGCGTATTCCATTTTTGTTTATTTGAACTTTTTTTTCAGATATTGTTCTATTTAAAATTACTGTTTCACATTTTCTTTATTCACTATAGGCCTATATTTAATACCGTTATCTTTTCTATCATCCTTAAACTGTAAATATTCAAAACTATTGCATCCTTTAATGAAACCTTTTTCTTCTCAAATAAATGAGATACATTTTCATTCAATGTCTTACTTTACTTTATGTTAATAAGCCGTCACCTTGAAGAATCGCCCTTACCTTCTGTTCCTACTGTCCGGTAACGATTTCCGTCCGAGTACAAGAGTTTTAATTTGCACTTAGGCTCTGAGTGCACCTTATCTTATATTATGACGCCGCCTTAAAGGGTTGTTAGAGCACTTGCGTTCCATTTGACTTCTGGAATTCTGTTTTTATAATGATTATACGTATTTTTTCGGAACCCAAGTTATAAAATTCAATATTTCTTATTATTTCCCTTCATTGCAGTCTATATGCCTAAAATGTTCTTTCTTCCGTGTGATATCCATCGTATTTTTTGTAATCTCTGTTTTGACATAAAATTACAATTGCTTTTCTTTTCGTATAAAACACGAAATTGAAGAGCTCTCGGAGTAAAATTTGTCGGCGCTTTCATTTCCAGATTTCAATTGCAACGCTAATGATTTTAGTGTTTAAGAGCGTTGTTATATAAAATAATTTAATATGTAAAATTCAATGTTTGTTTGTTTGCTTGTTCGTATTCTACCGCGCGGCCATACCACCGTTGATCCGATTTTGATGTTTTTTTTTTTGCAAAATGTTCAGGAGATTCTCGGGATGAACATAGGTTTAAGAGAGTTGTGATATTCAACCCCTTCACCCCTAAAAATCACCCTTTGTATAGAAAAACGTGAAATGAAGTCCCTGTTTTGACTCTTAAATGGCTTACGCTGCCTAAACCATAAAAAATACACCAAATTAATGTACACAGAATTGAATATCTCAAAAAAACTCCACAAAAAAGTCCGCGACAACATATGTTTATCTTTTACGGATAACTCACAATAACCATTTTTGTCTTTCATTGGTGCCAAGAAGATGGGATAAGTAGATTCCCGGGCAAGCGTGCTCTGCCATAGCGTTCATCGGATTGAGTTGGGGCTTTCTGAAAAAGTGTTCAGGAGATTTCGGGGATGAACATAGGCTATAAGAGAGTTGTAATACTCAAATCCTCCACCCTAAAAATCACCCTTTGTAGTGAAAAACGTGAAATAAAGTCCCTATTTTCATGCTTAAAAGGCTACGCTGCCTAAACCATAACAAATACACCAAATTAATGTACACAGAATTGAACATCTCAAAAAACTCTGCAAAAAAGTCCGCGACAGATCATCTACGGATAATTCACTGTAACCATTTTTGTCTTTCATTGATAAGTAGATCGGGATAAGCAAATTCCGGGCAAGTATAACAGCGCACGGCTGGTGATAAAAACACATGAACATTTATTTAGGAGTAGCAGCGCACGCCGGACATTAGCTAATAACAAATAAATAATATGGGATTCGAGATTTAACAGTAATTTTTCTGTAATAAATATATTTTTAATATATATTTTCTACGAATTTTCAACACGGATTATCCCATAAGACGCCAATTAATGGTATTTAGTTATTCTTCCTAGTTTTGTTTTCATCGTGTGAATATATTATTCAATATACCGGCATGTGTGTTCTGCCCGTGTATTGGTTCTCATTAGTTTTACTTACTTACTTACTCACTGGCACTATCGAACCCGTAGGTTCATGGCCGCGCGGACATAAGCTCTCCATACATCCCTGTCCTGAGCTAATGCTTTTACCCCAGTTGAACCCATGTCCGCATTTCTTGACGTTTGTATTTTTACGGTGAAAGATCGTCACTCTTTTGCCCAAGGTACTTTTTTCGTCTGGCTTATCACCTTCGACCAGTCCGGCATGGTAACCCTATCGGCAGCAATGCTACCGCTGGCAATAGCTCTCAGGATCATTTAAGCACGCAAGCCACTCCACCACGACAAGGTAAAGATACCATGGAGGGTCTCTGTAATATTAAATTTATGAATGCTTCCATTGATCATATATTTCGTTTCCTTTCACAATTTATTAAGATTTCCTTTATGATCGATACAATAATGCTTCAGTATCGACGTTTTGTTGAGCTAAAATGAGGTGCCGTATAAGAAAATTCTAGAGAATATATATGAATATTAGTAGTTATGCCCTTAGTAAAATATATATACTACTTATGAATTTCCTATACAAAATTTATTGTCCTAGATATGGAGCTAAGTTTAATCCTATCCATAGACAAGAAAATATATTTCCATCCTTCTAATATCTTCCCTTTCAACTCTAGGCCTAACAGAGTTTTCCAGTAATTCGAATTTTTATGTTTTTTTTCTGATTTATCCTATTTGAAATAATTTTTAATGGAATTGCACAAACTATATATTGGTACACACTTCCTATAATACAATTTTCCGTTTATCACAAACGTGGAATAAATAATCAAGTGTGGCAATTAAATGATTTACACGAAGGGATAATTGCGATGAAGAGAAATGTCCAAATGGTTTACTTAGGAGAAAACAAGGATTTGAAATATTTTTGTATTCATACAGGTTAACTTGATATTTTCTAATGTGTATACATTTTGAACTCTAGGCTTATATAATTTACTTAAATATATTTGAAAATATCTATATTGACTATTTTACTCAGCCCCCAAATGGGAGTCAATGATCAATCACATTTCAATGAATTTTGATTTAGAACCAATCACAGTCGTTGTTTCACTTCGATTTTATCATTTTAATTTTTTCATTGTAAAATCAAGCTCCTCCTTTTTAACATTCTGAACAGGTCAGAGCATTATTTTGCAGTGACTGACTCTATAAGAAATACGTTCGATATAGCAATTTATATATTAAGATGTAAGAATTCTAGAATTCAAGTAGTTAGCAGATTGCATATATATATATAGTGCACGAATGTAACAAGATAGTGCTTGCGAGATATAACAGAAAAAACATTGTAGCAATTGATTATACCACACAAAAAAACGCTGTTTGCACTTTCTTACATATTAGTTTCCAGACATTTACTTTCCAGAAAAAAATATAATTTACATATTTACATCATAGGACATCAGAAATTAATTAATAACCTATAAAGTTGGTTATAAACAGTTTGACGTGTTTCATTTTTTCTCCACTAGGGTGGATTCTTACAATATTGCGATCCTTTGGCAATAAATAGTATGATCTGGTGTAGCCGGACATTCACTCAGCGTCCTTCCCAAATGAACACACTGAGTCGATTAATAAATAAGGAGAAAGGAAATAAATTTACAACCGATCAATTGATTAATTAGAGCAAGAACCCATCGGGCCTATATCGTGTGTAGATTCATTTTAAAAGGGAAACCACGTAGAGTACAATTATATCATAATATTTATTGCCAAATAGAATCGCAATACTGTAAGAATGCACCCTAGTGGAGAATAAATTAAACAAATCATACTGTTTACAATCATATGTTATTAATTAAATTTCTGTTGTCCTATGATGTAAATGTGTGAATTATATTTTTCTTCTGGAACGTAAATTCCTGGGAAACAATATGTTTAAGAAAATACACGTGTTTTTTTTTTTGTGGTACAAATGCTACAAATGTTTTTCTATTATATCCCGGAAGCAAAATCTGTTTACATTCATGCACTATATATACAATCTGGCAGCCACTTGCATTCTATGATTCTTGCATCTTAATATATATATTGTTATATTCAACGTATTTCATAGAGAGTCAGTCCACTGCAAAATAATGCTCGTACTATTCAAAGGGGCACGCCGTAGCGTAGTGGTTTAGGCCTGCGCTACAAGCCGGAACGGTCGAGGGTTCAAGTCCCGGTGGGGTTCAGGATTTTTAAACTGACCCAAACCTTCTGGCGGCACTATGGCCCTGGGGTCGACTCAGCCTCTAACGGAAATGAGTACCAGACGCTTGTTCTGGGGTAAAGGCGGCCGTCACGCAGGGCTGACACAACCGGCTGACATCAATTGCCCGATTGTCTAGAAATGGTAGGAGCCTTAACCTCCCACTACCCCAAGGGCCTCCTGAGGCCTGTAGTGGGAATACTTTACTTTACTTTACCTATTCAGAATGTTAAAAAGGAGTTTGATTACAATGTAATAAAATAAAATTGATAAAATCAAGGTGTGATACACGGCTGTGATTGTGGTTGTTAAATCAAAATTCATTGAAATGTGATTGGTCATAGACTCCCATTTGGGGCATGAGTTAAATAGTCAAAATAAAATCAATTTAGTGAGAGATTTTATCATTTCAATTATATAATAGAATTGCTTATTTTGTCGGATCTCTTGATGCATCGTAAATTTGATTCATGAACATCGAAACATCGTGATATGAATGGAAATGACTCTTCTACGAGTAAACGCTAAACCATTTATATTTTAAACTTTAAGCGGCAACACTTATTTTTTCCGCTTCAGAACAAATTCTTCCTTCATTTTACTAGACATTATAAACTGGGGAACAAAGGCAGAGAGACACGTGTTATTCAATCAAAATTATTTGCAACGAATGTCAAGTTGAAACAAAAAAAACACCTATCATGGCGAGGGCGGCATTTATCAACGGAAATAGCGGCACGTGAAATACGGCGGCGGCAACATTTAACAACGAATTTATGTAAGTTTAGTGACAATAAGATTGTTTTACTTTGATATTTATTTGTCCATTTGGTTTTAATCGCTTTTGTAAAAAGCTTCCTTGGCACGTGTCGGCAGTAAAAAATGTTGCCAATGCATTAATAAAGAATACTTCTTTTCTTATTACTTACAATTATGGGGCCAAGGGCTGTTACGATCCTATAGAACATGTTCCGCTCTTTCCGGGTAAACTTCTCGTATAAGATCTTGGAAAGCATAATAATAGTCCTCTTTCGATTGGTTGCTGGCCAAAGAAGGCAAGACCAGTTGACTGGAGTTGCCATTCTTATATCTGTGTGTGCGTCAGGAATTTCTGGAGATAGATCGAAAAGATAATAAAAGAAAGAAGTAAAATGGAAGAAAGGAAAAGACAATCTTAGCCCTACGTGATGCCCTAATAGCGTCGTGGGTCCGAAAAAAAAAAACAAGAGTTTAACCAAGATGAGAGGTTAGATGTTAGTAAAGTTAAAAGAGTGCAAAAACAAAGTAGAAGTGGAACATGAATGTTTAGCTCAGCTTGGACACCTGTGGGTCGCCATCCAAGTATCCCATAGGATGAGGGGCCCCTGAGGTTATCATTTCCCCCTGAAGTGTAATACGCTGATGTATGGATCCGCGAATAAAGAAATTTTTAGCTCTTTGTGAATACAGGAAATGGCCACATTTTGTTAGCTCATGAATAATGAAAACGTGTGAATAACGGAACCAGTGAATAAGGAGCTTTTACGTTATAGGTTTTGTTGCTAGTAAACTATGAAAGTAAAGCGTCCGTGGATTGTTCTAAGAGTATATACAATTAGTCATGCTCCTAATATAAACTTTTTATAGATTCATGATTATGTTCCGTTGAGGTATTAATTCCAAATTAAAGTTTAAAATTACGGAAATATTCCAGTCTAGAAAGATCCGTCTCCTCAACTTTATGTTTGTTATTTAACTGTAGCGCTTTCTGGACTTAGTCCCATCATCAGCAGGATTCAAAACTGGTGTTTCACTGAAGATCTGGTAGAGGGGGTTACACGTACTGCGTTCGTTTTCGTTTATCAGGTGGTCGTTGTTGTGAACTGCTTTCAAAATTTCCATCTCCTCGAGTACGTTTATCTTCGCCGGATTATTTTCTCTGTGCATTACTGTTAGTGTGTTTTCGATATTTAACATGTGATATACTTCATGGATAACGTGTTTTGCATAGCTTGATTTTCATTCTGCGTGAATAGTGTCTCGAAAATGTTCTTTAAATCTGATATTAAAACTTTTGTTTGTTCTTCCTATATAAAATTTGTTGCAGTCCTTACATGTGAATTTATGTACTCCTTTGCTATTGAAAATGTCATTTTCTTCAATGTTATTGCTTATTATGTTATTTAATTTCCTATTAGTTCTGTATACTATTTTTATGTTTTTATCAGTGTATTGACTAATTTTGACGTTTCGTTTCCTGTATATGTGTTATCCATGTTTTCTTGTTGTTATCAGATTCTCTTTCAAGTTAGTTATGTTAGATATATTGTTCTTTCTTTTTTTTTTGTTTATTTATGATATGTTCATTATAGACATTGGTTTTTGCCATATATTTAATGTAGTTGAGTTCTTGAATATAATTGTCTTTGCTTAATTGAAGTTTTAACATTCAATTGATTAAGCTGTTAAATGTACTTTTTTTGTTGAAAAGGGTGTTTAGATTTTTTGTTTATGGCCAAGCATTGTTTGTAGGTTTCCGGTAGATGCCGATTTCTAGTTTATTATTGTGTAGATTTTGTGTTATATACAAATCTAAGTAGTTTATACTATAAAGGAAAAAGGACTGTGTCGGGGTTTGGTTTTGATTGGGACCAATGATATGGGTTCATGGACAGTTGTGCTCCGGGCTAGTTGGGTTCAGGTTTCGGTAAAACAATGGACTTAATCTCTCGGGAATCCGTGAGGAAAGGATGTTCACTTGGGGAAAAAACAGTAGGCCCTGTGTGATTTCTTGAAATTGACGATGCACTTTTTATTGTCACTTGAATTACATTCGTTCGTATTGGACAACGAGTTGGACGAGAGAGGCTGTTGGTGGGATAGAACTAATAATGGTTATAACACTCAACCAAGCGATGTGACTTATCTACCGGCACATTCGCCAGTCGCGACTCTGCTCGCACACCGACCGACTACTGAACTGCCTAACTAACTGTCGAACTAACAGACTGAACTCTGGTTTTCGCTAAATAAAAATATTTATTAATTCCGAGTGGGCGGCATTAGTCCCTTCCACCAAAAGTCTTAACGTCTCACAAACAGTTTATATGTTATACTAATTTTGATTGGTAAATTTTACCTTAAGGGCGTTGTCGTAGGTGTTAAACTTAGAAGTTTGTGGCCTCGTCCCCCCCCCTTTAAATTAGTTGCCTCATAATATAAAATTTCCAGGGTTGACCAAATGGAGTGGTCCTTAATAGGACGCGCTATCGACTGTCGGCATCTACCTTACGCCGCAAAGAAGTCACCCGCTGTTAGCGACATGTACTAGTTAAAATTCGTTTGGTGATAACTCTTTCCACAAGTTACCTAGGAGAAATCGAATTGCTTGTTTGTGACTTCCCAGCCTTTTGTAATAAGTTTTGGGCTTAGCATTGTTATAGCAAGTTGATAATAGTGCAGTCTTGTAAATCCTCTTAACAAAAGAAACTGCAGACTTTTTCCCCATTGTATAAGGGCTTACGGATCCATTGTAAGATGTTTACTAATTTCGTTCGCTACAATAGCAAGGGTCCAGGTCTATGACTGGCGCTAATTGCTTGGTACTACTGTTTTATTTATTGCTTATTAAATTATTTTGTGGTAGGTTATATCATTTTAATTTTGTTACTACTATTGAATTCATATTTTCATTACATTCATTTGAATATAAACTATGCCCTACTTCTGACAATAATTGCGTGTTCATAAATTATTCACTCTTGATGAAAGTACTTATTTATCTGAAATATGAGGCTGAGCGAATGACTTGCCACAAACTATTACTAACTTCTACTCCCTCGGTGAACCTGATTTTTTCATGCATGTTATTTAAGTCGTAATATTTCTTTTTTTTTCTATTTTCATTGTCGTATATTACTAGTACGTCATCGACATACCGTACTATCAGTTTTATGTTAAATGTGAGTATTAGTTCCTCAAAATGTTTATTTCCAGTTCTTGTAGGAAGATTTCGGCCATTATTCCGAATATAGGACTCCCCATCGGGATCCCATCTTCTTGAATAAAAAGTTCGTTGTTAAATTGGAAGTAATTTTGTTTTATTGTTGTTATTAATTTATTTAACTGATTGGTATAGTTTTCTTCAAGTTTACTGTCTGTTAGTTTTTATCTTATTATGTTTGCTGTTTTCATTTTAGGGATATTTGTGTAAAGGATTTTTATGTCGAATGACGTCATTTTAGTGTTTCTATTGATTTCTAAATGATGTAGTTTGTCTGCTAGTTCAAATGAGTTCTTATTTGTATGGCGATTTTCAAGTTTGACAACATTTTTCATTTTCTGGGCTACTAATTTAGAAATTTTATAGTTAGGAGCATTCATGCAATTAATAACTGATCTTAAGGCAATGTTGTCTTTGTGGATTTTTGGAAGGGCTTTCATTACTGGTGGCGAGGGAGTATTATTTATCCATTTGCTGTTTTTTTGTATTTATGATGTTCGTTATTTATTGTGTTGGTGACTAAAGGGCACGATTTTAATGCTTCTTTATCTGTCTGTTATACTTTCCTATAGGATCCTTTTCAATTTTTTTTGAAATTATTTTCTTTTATTAATTGTTTGGTTTTATTGATGTATTCTCTCCTTTTCCATAATTACTATTGTATTGGCTTTGTCGGCTTTTGGGTGTATTATATTATTGTTCCTAAATTTTGTTTTTATTTTAGAGATATTCTTAAGAGTTTGTTTAAATTAAAAGCCGTGCAACACAACACAAATTAAAACATAACAACAACAAATCACACAATTGTGAGGATAAAAGGATTGCAAACCTTACAAAAATAAAATTAAATAAACAGGAAACAGGTTTACTAGAAATGGGATATAAATTCAACTTTCCTACACACAATGTAAAAAGAACACAACAAAATGTAATTACTGAAAGTGAAATTGCAATAAATGAACTTGATATTAATATAACAAAAATTATGTTAGATATGAAGCAGCTAAAGTCATGAAAGAAACTCCACCAACGATAAACATTAAAGATGAACAAAATCAAGCTATGCAAAACACGTAATCCGTGAAGGACACCGCATGTTATATTGAAAACACCCTAGCAGTAATGCACAGAGAAAATAATCCAGTGAATATAAACGTACTCGAGGAGATGGAAATATTGAAAGCAGTTCACAACAACGACCATCTGATAAACGAAAACGAACCCAGTACGTGTAACCCCTTCAACAGATCTTCAGTGAAACAACAGTTATGAATCCTGTCGATGATGGGACAAGTCCCGAAAACGCTACAGTTAAATAACAAAGTTGAGGAGACGGACCTTTCAGGTGAATATTCCATAATTTTGAACTTAATGCTCATTTTAAACATTTATTGGTGAAATGGGCATATTGACTGTATATATATTTTAATATTGTATCACCAAGAAGATCAATTGTGTATTAAAAAATTTAATGCTCCTATTTCCTTATGAGGCTATATCTTGCATTACAGCATATTTTAGCAACAATACAATTTGCATTTAATTTTGTCAATTGCCGCTTATTTCATCTTTCACTGATGAATATATTTACCCTTTTTGCTAATACACTTTTTTATTGCAAAATATTATAAATAAAATATTATAACTCTATTATATTTACGTGTTCGAGATAAAACGTACTTTTATTGGAAAATGTAAAATAATTTAGAAAATGCAGAATGGATGGAATTTAAGTAGGAACTGATACCTTACACGTTGACATAGTAGCGTTTACAAGAAGCATGTATAGGAAACCACTACAAGCTGAAAATTCGATATAAACAGCATTACAGTGTTTTGATATGCAAAGTGATGAAGAAAATTCATTGCTCCGCTGTGCAAACATTTTGATGAGAAGGAAACGCACAACAAATTGTTAAGAAAAACCGCTTCTACATCTTGTTTAATGGGTAGATTTTAATGGACGTGCTGGTATACAGACCAACACAAGGAATCCTGCACTTTGCCATGAGAAGTGTTGCTCTTGTCAGCCATAACAAGGCAGCGAATGTAAATACTGAATTTCTCTCTTGCCTTGTCTATTTTAACGTTATATACCTTCTCATTCTTTCTCTTGAGTGTTAGCTCTGTATTTTTTTTCACTATAGAGTTTGTTGCTCCCTTCTAATACATTTTCGTCTTTTGTGTTCATATTCATTTGTAAGTCATCTCATTTTTCAAAGCTCTCTGAAATTGTGCAGGAGAACAATTAATTTTGTTTGTATAAATAATATGTTTAAAAAGGAATTTCTATTATTTCAAGGGAGAATTTTGTAATTTGGCTTGAAATTTGACGAACACAGCTAAGACATTTCTTGATAGTGATAGTGATCATATACAACTTTGATTTCAAGACAAATGTACCCAGTTCACAAATCTCTGACAAAAAAATATTACATTATTGTATGATAGGATCTACATGAATAAATTCTTCGTTTTTTTTATTTCACGGTTGTTTCTGTTATATACACAAGTATCCTCAACCAAATATACATTATTTTATCTTCCATACTTCCCGGTCTTGCGTGTCGGCTTCTGTCATATTTCTCTTCTTCATGTTGTCTTGAATTCCCTTTATCCACGTTTGGTCTACCACATTTCCCTTTCCTGGAGGTAACCATTTTAATCCTTCTCATTATATGCCCATACCATCTTAATTGTATTTCTTCAATCTCATGTACAATATACTTTCCTAATTCGTAATCTCTCTTATTGTATTATTTTTTATTTTGTCTAATTTTGATATTCTTGTCGATCTTTTTTAAAAGTCAATTTCTGTTACTAATAATTTAGTCACAGAAATGGACTTTTAAGAAGATCAGCAAGAATATCAAAATTAGACAAAATAAAAAATAATACAATAAGAGATAATAATAATTTATAGTCACAGAATTGGAGTTTTTAAGAAGATCGGCAAGAATATCAAAATTAGACAAAATAAAAAATAAAACATTACAATAAGAGAAATGATGAATATAGAAAATTGTATGTAATATGCATAAAGCAAAGTTGGCTATTTATTTTTAAATAGCAATAACCACAGTAGTGGTTGTAGTAGTAATAGTTGTACATGATATGTGTGTAGTTCTAATGTTCTTCCTTTTCTTCTGTGGTTCTGTATTCCTCTAATATCCTATAGCCCGTTTTTCTCCGATCAGTGCTTTCATTCTCCATATTTGAATATCGATAATTGTAAGATGTCTTCAACACGATCCAATATCCTGTTTTGCGTGTGAATAGATAAAAACTATTTTTAATATGTAGATTTTCATGAGGTTCTGAAATTTTAATTAGTTTGGTATATCTCAAATTCCTTTATGATAATTTCAGTCATATTATGCTAATTTAACTAATTCACTCACTGGCACTATCGAACCCGTAGGTTCATGGCCGCGCGGACATACGTTCTCCATCCCTATCCAATCATCCCCTGTATAATATACTTCCCTCAAATCATGGTTGTTATTCTCCTACCTCACTCTTGGTCTGCCATCTGGGCGCTTTCCATTTAGTTTTCCTACAATAAGCTTTCATGTCCCTCTTGCTTTCCCCATTCGTGCCACATGTGCTGCCAATCACAATGTACGAGACATAACTGTTCTTATTATATCTGGTTTCCCATAAAGATCATCCAGCTCACTGTTTATGCAGTATCCTTCATTCACCTGTCGGTTCATCTCTCTTTGGTCCAAAAATGTTCCTAAGAACTTTATTCTCAAATATTATCTTCTCCTTCCTTAAAGTAAGAGTTCATGTTTCACATCCTTATAATGTAACTGGGAGAATAACAGCTTCATATATCTTTTAGTTTAACGTTCTTTTTAATGGAGTTTGGGACAACAAGAGTCCCTGTAATGCAGAATAGCATGCATTTCCAGAATTAAGCCTATATTTAATTACATTGTGCATTTCATTTATATTTGTAATTTATTATTGTTCCTAGGTATTTTAATCCAACCAGTTCTTCATAATTTCCCCCATTTGTCATTAACTGTCCATTTCTATCATGCAATGTAATTCTATATGCGAACATGTAATTTTCATCATTATCGTCATGAACAAATCCATTTTTAGGTCATGAGGCCTTTAAAGATAGATGTAACAAAGATGGTCTTGATCTTTCCACCGATGCTTCGGTCTTCCTTGGTCCCTATGCCCAGTTTTAGTTTATTGGAATGCCCATTTTTGAAGTCTATTTCTTTCCATTCTTCTGAGATGATTTTTCCATTATTTTTGGTATATTTCTGTATCTTCATTTAAAATTGGTACTCCAAGTTTTCCTCTGACTATTTAATTCATAGATCGATCATTTTGCCTGTTGATAAGATTACCTCTTCCTGTTCGTAATGAGAGATATCTCCGCAAATTAACTTCTTTGACAAGGATATCGTTTCTAAAATGTAAGACCTATATGGTACAGCAAGAAATGCGAAAAGAAAACAACTTCGAAAATTACCACAAAAAAAATTCTGTTGCCCTAAAAAAATTATTGAATGTTGTATAATGAATCTGCATTATTGTTAATAGTTATTTCTCATACAATCATCTGTTATTGATTTTTTCAAGCCCAAAGAGATTTAACAGTAAAGATATGCTATTTATAAGTAGTAGTAGTAGTAATAGGACTTTATTAACTAAAAGTAAGATATATATATATATATATAATATATATATATATTTACAATGTTATTTATAAATATGGGTTGGACGGGCAGTAAGCCGTATGTGCTGTTGACAGTCCGTTACAATAAAGTAATAAGTATAAAGAAAAAACAAAATAAAACAATAATATTACAATTATATAATGAAAACACAATGGGTGGATTTCTCAATTACATAAAGAAAACACAATGGGTGAATTTCTCAATTACATAAAGAAAACACAATGGGTGGAGATCTCAATTACATAAAGAAAACACAATGGGTGGAGATCTCAATTACATAAAGAAAACACAATGGCTGGATTTCTCAACGACCGCGGTTTTCCAATTTTTTATTGTTTCCATGACAACCATAAAAACTGAACATCTACGGCTGTTAATTCCTAAACCAAATGTCTGAATCATGTCTATGGATTCATAACAATTTCTGTGAATTTTCAGTAATTTTCATAGTTGTTATGGAAACATTAAATAATCGGAAAACCGCGGGCGTGGTTTAGACTTCGGTTGAGAAATCCACCCAATAACATTTCAATTACATACTAATACAATAACATTATGCAATAATTATGTTATGTAGAATTATTAAGAAATAATGGTATTGCATTTTGATAACATGTATTTATTCATGAATGAGTGTTGTTCTTTGTTTATAACTACACAGCCGGCTTAGAAATCTCCCGGAAGTAAGATCGGAATACATAACCCCACATTTATTATTTTTAGCTTATTTTGTTGTATTATTCGCTAATAGTCACTCCAAATCCAATGCAAGGTTGAGTTTTTCATTAGTCAAAATTACTCGCGACTTTGTCGTGATTTTTTTCAGAAAAACCTAACCACTTGTTAGATTACTGTTGATAATAGTGTTCCTTTGGTGATCCAGTCTATTAACTCCTAACAGTAATCGTAAGAAGCGTATTTGACTTACTCTAAGTTTATATAGAATATATATATATAATCATTAAAGTTATTAAATATATTCGTGAACACCATGTACAATATTTGCCTCCATCACATTTCCTGCTTCGCTTAACTTGCTCCAATGTGTTAGTTTTGGGTTTTATATTCAACTTCAGATCAAACAGGATTTGTAATTTTGAAATGCCGCGTAATGATATCACTCAACTACCGACAAGTGAACGTAAGTTCTTTGTATCTGTTGAGGCGTACGGTCAGTAGATGAGAGTGATTACACGCTTCTAACTCATCAACTTCTTTCTCCCGGGAAAATGGGAAATTCTCTCAATCCGGATTATATGCATGCTTGAGTGCACTTAGCAAATCCTATTGCAAACCGCTTTGGACCTGTACAAAGTTGCTCCAACAGAACTGATGTAACTTCATTAAATTCTATACAAACATAAGCATTTTTGTACAGTTCACAACTAAAGATAAATATGTTTTCTTTCTGTTTTAAAGATCTAGAGCAGACGTAATATCTTGTTGCTCCGGGGAGCTAGCTCGAGTTCAACTCTCGTATGCGAGAAACATGAAGAAGGGGGAGCAACAGACAGAGGACGTGGAAAAAAGTGGGGATTCCTAGAACTGCAGAAGCAAAGATGCTATTAAAATAGATTATAATTTATTATTATTATATTTATTAGTATTATTATTAATTTTTGTTTAAACAAAATACAAGCATTTTTTTTCTCGAATCTCCAATAATGCGAACCCTATTTCACCATCTGGTATGTTGGGGTTTTAGTTCAATACAATTAATTATTTACATTAATTTAGATTGTGCGTAATTTCTAGCGTTACATATAAATAATAATGCAATGTAAAATGAACAAATAAATAAATTAATTAACAAACCAAAACTAACTAAAAGTTTCTTAAAAAATTGATAGATAAAGTTACACAGTTTCCTATAGCAACACTTCTTACATAAAATATTTGGCAGAGACAGTTGAAATCTATTTTGGCAATAACCTAATGTTTTAATAAATTCATGTCTTTTGGAATCAAATGCGGGACACTCAAATAACAGATGTGATACAGTCTGGCTAGATATAAGCAATTAAATTCGTATGGGCATATACGACGAATGCAAGAACAAAGATTACACCGGAAAAACATTGTATATGTGTCCACCTGGAAGAAGAAGGAAAAGAAGATCTCAAAACTCGTGGATGCAAGAAATAAGAACTAGAATGAGAACAAGAGGACTGGAGGACATGGAGTGGATGGACAGAGAAGAGTGGAGAAAAGAAAATAAAACTTAAGATACAGAAATAAGTGCAAACATTAAAAATCTATATATAAATAACGTATTATTATATTATTATTATTATTATTATTATTATTATTATTATTATGTGCGTTTCTTAAAAGGCAAACAATTAAAATGATATGCTTATGTAAAAAAGAATGACAGAAGACATTCTCAAGATGAATTCTAGAATAGGTGCCACTTGGTAGAAGAAGAAGAAGAGGACGGACAAAAATAACATGGATTGATGCTGTATTGAGCAGCATAAGGAAAAAAAATATTGACGTTTTTGACTGGAATGACAGAGTTGTGGAGGAGAATGACAATAGATTAGCTGGGCTTAGGAAGATGTGAAACATTCTCAAACCTGCTAAATAAAATTATTATTATTATTATTACTATTATTATTATTACTATTATTATTATTACTATTATTATGATTATTATTATTATTATTATTATTATTTTATTATTATTATTATTATTATTATTATTATTATTACTAGTATTACTACTATTATTATTCCGATATATTGCACCGGGACTTGAACCCTTAACCACGCGATCTGCTACCAACGTTTGCTCCGCGTGTTGGTGCTGGATCATACTACTGTTGTTGATAAATATTTTGAATAGAAAACATAGATTGCTCAAATTAAGATATCTTTGCCCGGGCCCATAAAAGACAAAGATTAATTCAACTTTCCTTAAGGAATTGCTACACATGCAATATGTAATAAGCTACAGGCTATAATCGTGGAAGCTTTAAGGAAAGAGGAACTCACATACGCTTGAGTAAGCCTTTGGAATTTTACCTTCATATCTGACATAGACTAGCTACTAAATCAATAGGCATAAGTATATAAAATCAGACAACTAAAGTTTAATGCGAGTCAAAAAGATAGTCAGATATAACATTGAATAATAAATTAATAAATAATTAATTTGACAAAGAAAATAATGGTATCATGGTCATCTATACAAAAATAATATTAACAAAGCATACGTACAACGTTACACTCACACTAGTCCAGCCTAGGGTTGGGGTACACGGTCCTTGTGGCCCCACCCTGGCTTAGAGGACTAATAAACCAGACTAGCTCTTCTGAGCTATATCGACCTGACTCCAACGAGAGATAAACAGATGATGATCTGATGTTAGAAAACACAGCTCTATATGAGAGTTCACTAGGAGAGGGGAGTATGCGCGATAGCACACGGCGCGTACTAGGAAAGGAAGAGGTAGGTAGGAGAGAATTTGGCACTGTTCGCAAAGATCACACCACGAAATGGAGACGCGATGACGTGATAGGTTGCGCAGTATGACGTAATCCCTGTATCGAAATCTTAATTTCGGTACAATATTTTAAAGGACTACGTATATTTTTGACAAATACTTAATACAATGGAAATTGACAGTTAAGGGCAAATGACGGAAATTTTGAAGAAGGTGGCGAACATTAATTACAAATGAGGTATGAAAAGAAATTAAACGGCTTAATTTTGGAAAATGCGTGTTATTATTCAGTGCATGAACTCTTGGTGTCGCAACTTCTTTGAAAAAAAAATAAAAATCTAATATCTCCCAGTAATATTATATAGATACTTCTTAGTGTTTCTTCACTATCGCCTAATATAGTGGTTCCCAGGCTTTTTCGGCTTGCGAACACCTTCCACAACGATCTGAGTTGGGTGAACCACTGACTTTTAAATATACATACAGTACATGTGTATAAAATTTAATTCCAAGCAAAATATTTAATAACCTTAAATTAACTCTTAACGGTTTAAACCTGAAGTTACTCTAGTTACGGCTTAAAAATTACAACGTATAGGCCTAGTTGTAGCGTTCCTAACGTTGTTACATAACTGTAAATCAGGCATTCGCGGTAAATATTAATTTATTGTGGAAATTTGACTATTTAACTCATGTCGCAAATGGTAGTCAATGACCAATCACGTTTCAATGAATTCTGTTTTACACCAATGACAGTCGTGTTTCACCTCGCTCCTTATCGATTTCTTCTTTATCAGCTCCTGCTTTTGTGATAAAGAAAGCTCCTCCTTTTTAAATAATATGAACAGGTTAGACCATTATTTTTCTCCAACAAATCATTGAATATAGCAAATAATGAATAGATTCAGTTATTTTACTGAGTTGTTTATTCAAAATATAAATGGTTAACCTATAATGTTGATTATAATAGTTTGATGTGTTTCATTATTTCTCCACTAGAGTGCATTCTTACAATATTGCGATCCTATTTGGTAATAAATAATATGATCGAGTTGCAGTGAATATACATAACCTCACATTTCTAATTCCTTTTCAAAACATCGCCGTTTACATTAAACTATATAAATATTTTATAAACACCGGTTACTATATTCAAATAATTATTTTTTAGTAAAGAGCTTAATTTTATTCGTTAAATATCAATGCCACTCTTGATTTCCAAATTCTCTAGATAAATTGGAAATCATTCGTGGCATTCCTTATGATAAATTCCCGATGTTACGCATATGCAAGAAGGGGCATTATAGGGTTAATGTAATTTTAAAATAATAATTATTATTATTACTATTATATTATATTATTACAATGCTGCAGAAATGAAGGAAACAATAATGGACATAACCTCGAAACACGCCATTACGGAAACCCTGAGGATTCGCGAACCACAGGTTGGGAAACAGTGGCCTAATACAAAGAGATGATTATTCCATTGAGATCTACGCCATTTTTATCATAAGTAATGCCACGAGAGATTTCCAATTTATTTAGAGAATTTAGGAATCAAGAGTGACATTTTTATGACTATTTAACGAATACAATTAAGTTGTTTACTCACAAATCATTAAAAAATCAAACACATAATTATAGATTATTAACTAATTTCTGATGTCCTATGATGTAAATATGTCAGTTATATTTTTCTGGAACGTAAATACTTGGGAAATAATAGTTTAAGAAAGTGCAAACAGTGGTTTCTTCTTTTTTTATGGTACAATCAATATCTACGAATGTTTCTCTATTATATCTCGCAAGTAGAATCCGGTTACATTCGTACACTATATATACAATCTGGGAGCCACTTCTTCTGGTGAAAAGATAACATTGAGATGAAAAAGACTGTGATTGGTTGTAAATCAAAATTCATTGAAATGTAATTGGTCATTGGCTGCCATTTGGGGCATGAGTTAAATAGTCATTAAAAGATTATCCTTCTCTATTGAAATTCTGTCTTATATTCCTCAATCAATACCTCTAAGAGGAATAACCCCATTTTGTCACATATCAAAATAGAAATCCCTGGCTTCTGTCCCTGCTAGATAAAGGACTTTAGATTTCCATGTTGGCTGAGTGAGTCTCCTTCATCTTAATGATCTAGAATGACTTTAGTAATGGCCCTGGCATTCTATTAACCACAAATCCAGGGAGTCCCATCTCTCTACATTTTAATGTGAGGTACAGAGTTCCTGCTCCCTCCCTATTGGCAATACGCCCATGCCATTGGCTTGTATGTCACATAGCAGAGGAGTAAGATCTACAAAAAATAAGCAAAAATGAAGAAAACGTTAATCGTTTCTAGCACTAATTATTTCATTCATACATTTTGAAAATTTCCCTCATCATTGAGGGTTTTCTCCGACCAATCTTAATAGTTAAAATGAGTTTTAAAAATACATAAATGACTTCGTACTTACAGACTATCAGTTTGTAACAAACATTCACAAATTTCCCTTAATTAAAATTCTCCATCGTTCTCTGTCCTCTGTGTCTTCATCCTTTACAACAAATTTCCTCATTGAATTCTGAACGTTATTCTTCCAGGTTGTTCTTGGTCTTCCTTTCCTGCTCCTTCTTTCAATTTCCCATGCATAGACAGCCTTGGTAGTCTTCTCTCCTGCATTCTACACTAATAATTCATCTACTATTAATGCTACATGTATTTTACAGCATTTTGCAACTATAAATTGCATGTACTGACATAACTACACGTAATCTACAGAATTAATAAAGTCACATACAGGTCTCTACCTTCAGGTAGATAGATTGTATTATATTTATCGACGCTCTTTAACAGCTAGGGTCCTTAGTTTATAATTCAAATCACAGAACTCTTATTTCAAGCTTGAGGACCCTTATATTCTGTAAACCTATGATATCTGGCCCAACTCTTCACTTCCTGTTCTGAGGAAACCTCACTACGGATTTTTGCGAGCGTAAAAATACATCGATCACCAGCGGTTTTGAACCCGCGAAACTCGGAACTAGGAGCAAATCTGGTAACCACTATCCCATCAAGATTTATATATTTTTGTTAATGAAGAAGAAGACTATTGGGCAATAGCGAGGAGATACCAAAGGCCAACACGCACACACTACTGAGTAACACTAAGAAATTGCGACTGGAAGTAAATATCAATAAAATTAAATATATGGTCACACACAGAAATATATTATATAATGGAAATGGAAGCTAATGAAAAATGAGGAAAATTTTGAGGAAGTGGCTGAATTCAAATACCTAAGAACAATAATCACAAACAGGAACGAGATAAACAAAAAGAAATTAAACATACGCTCAATTCTGAAAATGCTTGCTATTATGCATTGCAGAAACTCTTGACGTCCCAACTCCTTTCAAAAAACGTTAAACTGAAAATATATAAAACTATTATTCTAACAGTAATATTATACGGATGCAAAACATGGACTCTTACTTTAAGGCAGGAAAGGAGATTACGAGTATTTGAGAATAAAGTTCTTAGCAACATTTTTGGACCAAAGAGAGATGAACAGACAGGTGAATGGAGAAGACTATTAAACAGTGAACTACATGGTCTTTATATGAAGCCAGATATAATGAGAACAGTTAAGTCTCGTAGACTGCGATGGAGAGGACATGTGGCACGAATGGAGAATGAAAGACGCGCATGGAAGCTTCTTGTAGGAAAACCAGAGGGAAAACGCCCAGTTTATAGACCACGAATGAGGTGGGAGAATAACATTAACTATGATTTGACGAAATTAGATTATACAGGGAATGATTGGAAAAAAATACTCAGGATAGGGATGTATGGAGAGCTTATGTCCGCGCGGCCATGAACCTACGGTTCGATAGTGCCAGTGAGTTAGTTAGTTATTAGTTAGAAGATGATTTATTTCTATAGAAATTTCAAAAAAATACCGACGATCACGATATGTGAATATGTCCAATGTGCTGGAGCTTTGAAGATGAAATACATATGTATATTAGGATAATGTTACGATTTGAAATATTGGAGGCGTAAGGTGTTGTCTGAAAGATTTCTAATTCAAATCGTGATGGTGATTGGCATGCTACGAGTTAATGGTAAACCCAGGAAATTGGATAAACGTGAGTAAATTTTTGGACAACACGCGGAAATTCAGAAAAAAAAAACTAATTTCTCAATAAATATATAAAGAAGCAATAGTATTAATCACTTAATAACTATAGCTTGCTAACATTAATAAAATTTATGATAAAATTCCTTTGAGCCATTAGTTCACAAAATTATAATTGTAGTATATAATTATAAAATTGTTAACTAGTATATTCATCTCCTCAACTTAGTATACTCTTAATTATTTCTTGGCCTTTCGGGAGTAGTCTCGAAAGGCTTACAGAGAAGTAACAGTTTACGAGGAGACGGATATACTATTTAACAATTTTATAATTTTATATTATAATTTTATATCTAGCTTAAATAATACATAATTTAATTTGTATTGTGATCTATTAGGCCTATGTTTTTATTATACTATTTACTAGACATTAATTTATTGCCTCACCGCACACTCTTGTATCTACAGAACGCACGGCTGTAGCAATTATGTGCGATCCACATTTGCAAATAACATTATATGTTTCTTACTTGTTCCACCGCTGTGGTTCGAGGGTTAGCTGCTCCCTAGTCACGCAGTGGGCCCGGGTTCGATCCCCGGTCGGGGAAGTTTTCTGGGCGAGGTTTTTATCGGGGGTTTCCTCATCTGTAAGACAAATGTCAGGAAAACTTTAAGGCCGAAACGGTCCCCAAATCATATGGCCATCATCATCATCATCATCATCCTTATCATTATCGTCATCATCATCATCATCTTTCACCAGTGTGGAAAACAACGGGAAGCTACCACACACAATTCCCTAGTAAATCTGCAAGCATAGCATGGAAGTGCTATGATTACAGTGAAGGACCTGCCTTGGGGCAGAATTACTATGGATGGTATCTTACTTCTAGAATAATAAAGTACTACTCCTACCATTATTTTTTTATTTGATTCAAAACAATTTCTCATGTGGAAGTGAAACTTTTGTCATTGACGGAATTACAACAAAAACAATTAGAACAGTTGAATTCGATTATCTTAGAAGAAGCCTGCAGAAAACAAGACAGGATTAAATTAGAAAAGAATTCCTTTGAAGAGAAATGAATGTCACCACATCTGTTGTTAAGAGGAATGAAAATCAAACTCTTGAATGGTATGGCCATGTACAAGAATGGAAAATGAAAGTGGCCAAAATATATATATATGAATGGTCACCCCCTAGAGAAATAAACGTGGCAGACCAAAATGGAAATGGAAAACCTATGTCAGAACTATAATGGATGATAGGAATTTGCAAGAAGGAGATTGGAAAGATAGAAATAAATGGAAACTGAAGACGGCAAACCTATTAGTGATGGAAAGCCAAAGAAGAAGTAGTAGTAGAAGAAGAAGAAGATTCAAAACAAATCAAATAATATATTTCAGTTACGTAATATGAAAACCACTCTGAATGAAACTATTCTCCATGTAGAATCTGAACTGAGCCGGGGCAATAATACAATTCGTGTCTTCTAGAGGCGGCAGGAGACATCTATCTTGATGCTTGAGGTTACGCGTGTTGTTTATTGAACAGAGCCTTGAGCGACGAGACAATTGAATTACTGTCATATATTCTAGCGACGAGAGGATCTAAGTAACTCAAACTGTCCGCAAGAGTCCCTCGGGAGTGGGTTCACATTATACAGACCCAAAATTCTCAAGCAGACAAATGAACACCTCTCTGCAAGCAATCGCGTGCAACAAGAACGTAACGCCACGAACAAAATGCCTTCCGATTCCATTCCTTACATATTTATTCATCATTTGACAAACACTGTGTATCAGCTTTGGAATTCATTCCTCTACCATAAAAATTACCTAAAATTCAAATTGTCAAAAAATCTTGTAAATACAAATAGTAACTTACTCACTGGGATTATCGAACCCATTGCTTCATGCCCGCGTGGACATAAGCTCGCCTTTGATCCCTATCCTGAGCTAATGATTTCCAATCATCTTCTGTATAATCTACTTTCCTCAAATCATAGCTAATGTTATTCTCCCACCTCATTCTTGGTCTATCAACTGGGTACTCTCACCTCTGGTTTTCCTGCAAGGAGATTCCATGCCCCCTTTTCATTCTCCATTCGTGCCACATGCCCTGCCCACCAGTCTATGAGACTTAACTGTTCTTATTATACAAGGTGTCCCATTCCAACCTCCCACATTTTAAACTAACTAAGTATGCGGAATTATGAAATGAGCCTGGTATTAAACGAAACAGAATCTCAAAGAATTATCATTACCACGCACTAAAAACACCTCTATGTGTGCACCATTAGTAGCACGGACAATATGAAATCTGTATTCAATTTCGTGCCACGTTCTGTCCAGCATATCCATTGGTACTGTTGCAATTGTGTCAAGGATATGGGTTCGTAAATCATGAAGATCTTGTACTGGAGTCGCAAACACACGGTCTTTTACATACTCCCCAGAGGAAGAAGTCCAGTGGAGTGATGTCTAGCGAACGTGGTTTTATGTCATTATTGTTCAATAAGCGACAGGTGAATTAACTGCAACAATGGAAACAAAAATTCTTTGAGTTTCTCTTTCTTTTAATACCAACCTAATTTCATAATTCCGCATACTTTGAGAGTTATGATTAATTAAAATGTGGGAAGTTTGATTGGAACACGGTGTATATGGTTTCCTATAAAGATAATTTAATTCACTAATTAAAAATATTTTGATATTACAAATAAGGGGACAAGAAAAATAAATCGATTAATAATTCAAATTCTACCCCTCTTAAAAATAAAATTTTAAAAATATAATGGAAATCTACGGATCCACTATATATTTTATAAGCTTACTCACTCTACGAAATTAATAGTCGTTATGTAGTCTTCTCCATTCGCCTGTCTGTTCGTCTCTCTTTAGTCCAAAAATTCTCCTTATAACTCTGTTCTCAAATACTGTTAATCTTTTCTCCTTAGAGTCCATCTAATAAAACTGGGAAAATGAAAAAATATATAATAGCTATCATAATTTTATATTAGCTCTACGAACAACAGAATTGAATTTCACGATGAATGGAAGTTTTTTATGACCGAATAATGCGAAATAAATGTAGCTTCCCATGTTACTATTCCTTTATTGTATCTTGAAAAATAAGCTCATTGTGTTCGACCTAGAACAATATTAAAGATATGAAGAGGAATATTACATAAAAATTACCAATGGTCTGAAATTATCGCACTCTAACAAACTTAAGAAAAACATGCAGCGTCGATATGTATGTTTTTTTAGAAAGAAAAACATATAATTTTCAACAACTACTGTGAACGTAAGCAACTTCCAGAGACTCTGCACACTAAATAATTTATATTCCTTAGATGTATCAGGGAGCACGCCGTACTAGCGAGAAGATCGGAGGTTCGACACCCGGGAATCAGAATTTGTAAACTGTCCCAAACATCCTGGCGACAACATGGCCCTGATATCGACTCGGCCTCTGAAGGAAATGAGTATCCGACTCTCGTTCTGTGGGTAAAGGCGGCCGTCACACAGGGTTGAGAACCCGACCGACATCTCGTGCCGATTGTCTTAAAAAGGTGGGAGCCTTAACCACCTACTACCACAAGGGCCTTAAGTCTGTGGTGGGTTCACTTTAACTTTACCTTAGATGTATCATGTAGTGATTCTACAACGTGATTTAGGATCAGTTTCACCAACAGAGGTAACTGTATTACGCCAGTTTTCCCCATGTATAATGCATAGCTTAAACTGGTGTACTGTTGGTGAAACCGACCCTTAGAAAAAGTATTTTTACCCTTAAGGTGGGATTTTTAAATACAGGTTGTAAATGAATTAAACCGAATAAATTTTCTTGGTCATATAGAGAATTTGGAGACTATGTATTTGGGATAGGCTGTATGACAGTAAGTCTCGGATTAAAATATTTGAGTTACCAATCGTAAAATTTAATCGAAATTAAAGTGGGAGGTAACACTATGAGGTATTTACATTAATGAATGAGTTGGAGAAAATGCTTTAACATCTAACCTCATAGAGTTGCGTGCCTTCATGATACCGGTTTCAAAATTATAGTTTTACTTCCATCTTCAGTCAAATTCTAATTGTCGAAATTTTGCCTTAAAGAATACGCCACCCTACAACATGATTCAAAAGAAAATAAGCAATTCAAGAAAATCAATTACTATCCTGGAACACACAGAAAATTAAAAACAATTAACAAATTCAATATTACATTAACACCGTTTAACGAATTTAGTCTTGATAATCGACTAATAACTAATAAGAAATTTAATGTTCCAGGAAGTAAAAAATCTGAAATTTATGAAATCAGTTGCAATGACTGCAATACAATATACATAGGAAAAACTAAAAGGAATTTAGAAACGCATTCAAAAGAACACTTTAGAAATATTAAAAATGGTGAAATTGAAAAATCGGCAATTGCAGCTCATAGTTTGTTACAGAATCTCAAAATTGGAAGAGAAACTAAACTTTTGAAACGTTTGGACAAACCTTTGGAATTGACAGTTGGGAAAAAAATATACATTCAGAAGAATAAATACAAAGCCATGAATTCTGATATTCCCGACGAGAATAATTTGATCTCCAAGTTCGTAAAATCGACACCAGATAGTAGTTCAGAAGATGGTAACGGCGAAATTTCGACAGTTTGAGTTTAAGTTGGAATAAAACTATACTTTTGTAACTGTTATCGTGAAGACATGCAACTTTATGAGGATAAGATGTTACAGCATTTTCTCCAACTCATTCATTAAACTTAAAGTTTATGCACTCTGTACTCATATACAAGTATTAAAAATTAAACAGAGATACAGGATAAAATGAAATATCTTCAGGCCCTTAGTTATGGATTCGATTACACTCAACTAATTGATTTAATCGAATGAAATTTAAAAAATTTAGCTTTTTAAATAATTGCTCATTTTTGCCGGGAATTCTGCAGGTTCTGTAAAAAACCAAATATTGAATTATGATTGATTAGTTATCCATAGTTAGATTTCCCCAGTCTCTAAGTTCCGACGCCCCTTCGCAATATCCTTTATTCTTAATGTTATTATGTACTCCTATTTCATTTCAATACTGGATTGTATCAAATGTAAGCAATTTAATATGTGATAAGTGAAATCATTGTTTACAACCCGGGTAAATTTTGATGAATTTACCATCTGAATATTAAATTCCATTAGAACCGAAATATGATAAATATTCTAAATTTTAAAGTAACATTTGAATATTAAATGTTTTCACGTAATTATCATAAGTAATGCCACGAGTGATTTCCAAATTAATCTAGAGAATTTGGAAATTAAGAGTGGCATTTGTTAGGACTATTTAACGAATAAAATTAAGATGTTTACTCACAAATCATTATTTAACTATAGTTATTTTAAAATATTTACATGTAATGTAAAAGGCGATGTTTGAAAACAAATGAGAAAACGACTGGTACGCTTCATTTGTTTCTTTTGTTCATCACTGCAACCGGATTATATTATTTATTGCCAAAGGATCATAATATTGTAAGAACGCACCCTAGTGGAGAAATTTATAACCGACATTATAGGTATTAGGCTAATTAATTTTTGGTGACCTATGATGTAAATATGTCATTTATATTTTTCTGCAACGCCATTTCCTGGAAAATAATTCGTTTAAGAAGGTGCAAACAGTTGTTTTTTTTGTGGTGCAATCAATTGCTACAAATGTTTTTATATTATCTCCCGTATGCGCTATCTACACTATTATATACAATCTGGTAGTCGTATTTATTAGAGAGTCAGCCACTGCAAAATAATGCTACGACCTATTCACAATGTTCAAAGAGGAGGAGCTTTCTTTAATATCATAAACTTTAGTTGATAAATTCGAGGCGAAACACGACTGTGATTGGTTAAAAAATCATTGAAATGTGATTGGCATTGACTCCCATTTCGGGCATGAGTTAAATAGTCATACGTAATGCCACAAGTGATTTACAATTTATCTAGAGGTATTTGGAAATCAAGAGTGGCATTTGTTAGGAATATTCAACGAATAAAATTAAGCTGTTTACTCACAAATCATTATTTAAATATAGTTATTTTAAAATATTTATTTATTTAATGTAAACGGCGATGTTTGAAAACGAATGAGAAGCTATGTTTTGAAAACGAATAAGAAGCGATGTTTGAAAACAAATGAGAAATGATTGTTACGCTTGTTCATCACTGCAACCAGATCATATTATTTATTGTCAAAGGATCGCAATATTGTAAGAATGCACCCTAGTGGAGAAATTTATAACCAACATTATAGGTATTAATTAATTTCTGATGTCCTACCATGTAAATATGTCAATTACATTTTTCTGCATCGTTATTTCCTGGGAATAATTCGTTTTAAGAAAGTGCAAACAGTGTTTTTTTTGTGGTATAATCAATTGCTACAAATTTTTTTATATTATCTCCCGCAAACACTATCAACTGACATTCATGCACTATATATACAATCTGGTAGCCGTATTTCTTAGAGGGTCAGTCACTGCAAAATAATGTTATGACCTATTCAGAATTGTATAAAAGGAGGAGCTTTTCTTTAATATGATATACTTATTTAACAAATTCGAGGTGAAACACGACTGTGATTGGTTGTAATTAAAAATTAATTGAAATGTGATTGGTCATTTAATTCCATTTGCGGTATGAGTTAAATAGTCCCACTTATATTACATGGATGATAAGCATTGACTCTTATTTTAAGGGAGGAGAAAATAATGCCAGTACATGAGAATGAAATTCTTAAGAACATTTTACACCGAAAAGAGATGAACGGATAAGAATACATGACAGTGAGCTACACGATCTTTATAGGAAACCAGATGTAATAAGAACAGTTAACTCTCGTAGACTGCGATGAGCAGAACGTGTGGCACGGATGGGGAGTGAAAGAGATGGTAGGCAACTCCTTGTAGGAAAACCAGAGGAAAATGGCCAGTAGATAGACAAAGAATGAGGTGGGAGAATGACATTAACCATGATTTGAGAAAAGTTGATTATACAGAGGATGTTTGGAAAACATTTGCTCAGGATTTTGATGTACGCAGAGCTTGTTTCCGCGCAGTCATGAACCTACGAGTTCGATAGTGCCAGTGAGTTAGGTAAGTAGTTATTTACAGGTAAATGAAGCGGATAACATACAATTAAGGGCTTTCTACGTTTGAAAAATCACATTCTTCTATATAATCAAATATGATACAGCTAACGTTCCATGATTATTAAATATCAGATTTAACTTCCTTAATTCATATTATTTTAAAGAAGCTTTAAAATCACGGTCATATCATGTTTTAAGAACTTTAGCTGTAACCATTAATCTGCGTTTCTATTTTTTTTTGTAATATGTTTCTAAAAAGAGACGAATATGAAATTAATTATTAATGGCCAGACGATATTAAGGGATTGTTTGGGTCTTAGAGATGAGAGAAAACAGAAAGAAACCTTACCGAGGAAAATTTGTTTCGACCGGGGATCGTACACAGTACAACTTGAACAAGAAAAATGAGTCATCTGCAGATTCTATCAACCGGTCGGAGAACTTGGTGAGTGTTTCGCAGAAGCCGTATTCACATCAACACGTTTTCAGTAATTGTACTGGATTATTTGATAGTTAACGCAATGCACACTCAAGTAACTAGAAAGAGAGAAGTTGTCTTAGTGTGTTTCCATGATCGAGAGGTTTAACAAACATCATCTGCGTTCATAACCTCACGGGTTCGATTCCCGTTGTACTTTTTTAAACTGAATGTTAGAATAGTATTTCACATATAATATAGTTGTAAGATAACCCTCGACCTACTAAGTAACAACAAGAAGCACAACAGCCTGATTGACGGAATCAGAAAGATTACGACGCATTTACAGCAGCAAGATTGGGAACTTCACTTCACTTGGGTGAAGCCCACTACGGAAACGAAGGCAATGAAATGGCGGACAGTCTGACCAAACAAGCAGCAAGTAGCAGCGAAGAAGAAATCGCATTCAGCAGAACACCACTGAGTGCGGTCAAAATAGCTCTAATGGACAATAGTGTAGAGAAATGGGCAACAGAGTGGAAAACTACAACAAAAGGTGCTATTACAAAATCATTCTTCCCTAGTGTACAGCATGGATTAAAGTCAAACATCACCCTTACACACAACATCACAGTTCTAACAACAGGACACGGCAAAATCGGGTGCATATCTACAAAGATTCAAGATATAGAAGATCCGACCTGCATCTGCAACAGAAACGCACAGACAGTCGATCACATTTTGTACGAATGCGAAGTGCTAAACAGTGATAGGAAAGTGCTAGAAACATATACGTGGAACGTGGCCAACAAATAAAAGTGAACTAGTCACCAAATTCTTAAAACATTTTCAGAAATTTGTAAATAGTTTAGACTTTGACTCTCTAATAAAATAAAAACATAATATAGACTAAAATAGTGCAGACAAAAGATGTAACTGCTACAACATGCAAGTAGTATTGCGCCATGCAATGGAGCATGCAGTAATTTATCATTATAAAAAAATATATATAATATATTTCATATTTAATTTTATATTTGAGTTTTATGGCTTTAATGCACACACAAAAACACAAAAACATAAATTAAAACCTCTAATAAATGAGGAAAGAAAATAATGTCTTCTGAAATAAAAACTTTAACAAAAACAAAATCAATATCTGGTGTATGAACCTCAGCATCTATTATCGCTCTCAATCTGCGGGCATTGAGATTGCCTTGTGTCCATGTCCTTGGTGTGTGCGCTGAGCCATGGTAAAACTCAATATCATTCATTATAAACAAAATTGTTAGAGGCTGTTGCTATTGCCCAGACATCTGCGTATCACAGCCTATTGAATGCAATACATTGAAATTACTTAGAACAAACCCTGAATGTGGTAATATAATTGTTACAATAACGACATTAACATTGATTTAATTCAAATGTCAAAAATAAAATGTTGATTTAATTCATAAAACATTTTTTAATACAAATATCACGAGAAAAAAAACTGCATAATTGAGGACGCGAAACTGCGACCTTCATATAACAGAAACAGTGACTGCATGCTCTCCGTTGACCTAAGACACTTAGGAGTGTCTTCAGTTCATGCCACTTAAGAAAGTAGCTCAGGAACTGAACAATTATGGCTACTTCCTAGTTTGAACCCAGCGCTGTGCCGAGTAGGACTTAGAAGAAATGTGCGTTCAAGAGAGGACTCATTTTTTGTCTAAGGGTGTACGTTGTGAAGTTACCCCCAGACCACAGCGGTAGACTACTTGACATTTAAGTTTTGTTTATGCAGGTAAAATGATCGGCTGTTGGCGAATCTTGTTGACTGCACCCGAGCACGAGTACATGCTCATTCGGGTGCATACAACATTTGTGAATTAAATGTATCCTTATTCTTATTCTTATGTAATTATTTTTTAATATAAGTGTTCAAACATTTATATAATTATAATATTATAAGAAAAAGTTTGTAACTTTTAAGTGCATAGTTTTATATAGTTTTTTGCAAACTAGATATAGATCGTTATTACATGGATGTCAAAGGTGGAGCTGTTTTGTGCCTTGGGAATGTTCTGGGATTAAAATTGATCCTGCATGAAACTCTTGCCACATCCTCGGATTGAAAGCGAGAGAATCAGTGATTGAGGGAGATGGAAGCATCTTCAACATCCGGAGATGCAGCTTCCTCTCTTGTTTGAGATTTCATCCCTCCGGTATCAAATGTATAAAAGTTTTCTTGTTATAACTCGACTACTCCAATATCTAAATGCATATTGTTTTGGACCCGGTCATTTCTATACTCAGATGCGTCAAAATACCATTGGTTGTCCTATCTTTACATCATCTTGGAGAGATAGAGACAGAGAGACCGCTATACATTCGAAATACTAGTATACTTCAGTATTTTTATTGCCTCTCTTTGATTGATTTCATTTCACCAACCGAACGACTGGCTTAGTTTGTAGTTTTTCATAATCGTATTCGGAAGACCCGAAGTTCAAATCAATATCGAGGCAACAGGCATATATTAAATAATAGCAAAAAAAGAAGAACATAACTATCTTAACAATAAATAATCATAAGTAGTCACGAGTAATTTTGAATTTGTCTAGAGGATTTCGAAATCAAGAGTGGCATTGTTAGGACTATTTAACGAATAAAATTAAGCTGTTTACTCACAAATAATTATTTAAATATAGTTATTTTTAAATATTTATATATTTAATGTAAACAGCGATATTTGAAAAGAAACGAGAAATATTTGGTTATCTTTCATTTGTTCATCACTGCAACTTGATCACACTATTTATTGCCAAATAGGATCACGATATTGTTAGAATGCACCCTTGTGGAGAAAAAATGAAACGCATCAAACTGTACGGTATATTATAGCCAACATTATAGGTTATTAATTATTTTTTCGGAAACAAAATAAAATCAGTATTTAAAAACACAATTATTGACACACACAATTAAATTGTGTAGGTTGAAGGAATCTGTTCATTTACTATATTCTACGTATTTGTTAGAGAGTCAGTAAATGCATAATAATGCTCTGACCTGTTCAGAATATTAAAAGGAGGAGCTTTCTTTATTTTGGTAATCCAAATTCGATAATTAATGGTGAAACACGACTGTGATTGGTTATAAACAAAATTCATTGAAACGAGATTGGTAATTGACTCTCATTTGGAGTACGAGTTAAATATCATATAAATTTACATATATAAAATTCAATACATTTTATTTAGGCAGAATCGTAAGAAAATTTACTTTCAGATTTAAAGATTCTAAATAAGCAGAAGTTAATCTAGTTACGCAAAGCATATGACGAGGCTGCTAATGTTACCATATTTAGTTGCTTCTTCCGGCTTAATGGCCATGGTCCTGTTTTTGTTGAAACTCGACGTTCCGTCTACTACTGAGGTAGACATCCTCAGGAGTTCACAGAGAGCACGCAGAATCTCCCCAGTAATAGACCAAACGTCGAGTTTGAACAAAACTAGACCACGGCCATTTAGCCCGGAAAACCAACTAAACAAGACCGTGAAGGCCTACAATTTTACATAATCTTACTGTAGTTCATAAATAGATAAACATTCAACGATAAATGCACTGGAGGAGATAGAAATTTAAAAGGATTTTGACAACAGCCATAAGAACAACATTTACTATAGGATTGTCTTCAACAACAAAAACAAACGAAATACATTTCTGCTAATGATGACCCAGGCTCATAGTTCCAAAATAGTTTAACGACGTTTAGGAAGAGATGGCATAACGTCATAGACCTTTAGCGCATGAGCAGTAGACTGCATTTTGTTTTGCTGCCAAGCTATAGTAAATATTATACAATTGCATCTCATCCTCGGCTTCTACAGCTTCAAATTCCGGTCTGTGTGAACTTTTTTCTTTAATAAGAATAAAACAATAGATTCTAAAATGCTTTTCTTGCTGAATTCCAATATCATTTCAGTTTTTTCCCCAATCAGCATGAGTTTAGTGGTGATATTCATTTGACTGTTTTACAATATTACTCATTCTTACTTACTTAGAATGGTAGATAGTGATTTTCGAGCATATTTTGCATCTCAAACTTCTCTTCTTGGTCCAACAGTAGTCAGTCAGGATATTAGAACTCCACTTGCCTTGGTACCTGTTTTTAAATTGTAGAACTTTTTTGATGAAAACGCTCACCGTTCTCATCGCTGACAGCCCCAAGATTTTCCGGGGAGAAGTCTAAGTGAGAGTCGAATAAGTGATTTTTTAAAGACATGTTGCATCCCATAGCTTTATTAAGAATGCAGAAAATCAACCACTAGGTTACGATCGTTTTCTGCTTTATGATTTCCAAGGAAATTACAACATACATTTTAAGGACTACCAGGCTGCTTTTCAAGTGGATTTAACATTTTTAAAATGTCCATCAGCAATTAATGCCTTATTTGTTGTCCTGAATGCAGAAAATCAACCACTAGGTTACGATCGTTTTCTGCTTTATGATTTCCAAGGAAATTACAACAACATTTTAAGGACTGCCAGGCTGCTTTTCAAGTGGATTTAACAATATTTTTAAAATGTCCATCAGCAATTAATGGCCTTATTTGTTGTCCTGTAAAACTCCTTGTTTCAGTTTATCATCATTGAATTTGGGTAATTTCGATTACAAGTACAAAATTCCATCAGACAGTTTATCCATAGCTTTAGCGAATTTTTTTCACTGCTCCTAATTAAATTTGCAGTGGAGGTAAATATATTTTTTTTAGGATTCACTCAAGGGATATGTGAAACTTTTTCTGGCCAAGGATAAGAGATGCACGTTTTTTTATGTCATGGTTTTCTGAGGTAGTGATACTGACACGTCACAATGCCAGGTTAACAGGTATAAACAAGTCAAACATGAATGAACCAGGAGTCTTGTCTTTGTTGCTTCAACAAGATAATATATATATAATTTCCTTAAGTACAGTTTGAATAAAATCATTACATACAAGGTGAAGGTTCCTATGACAGGTCAAAGAGATGTTAAAATCAGGTTTAAAAAAAGTTTAAAAAGTCACCTGATACAAAAATCCTGACTATATTTTTGAATTCAGTATAAAAACGCATTATATTCAATAATCAGATATTTCTTGTGAAGAAAAACTTGTCGACCTATGTAATTAGGGCTGAAGTATTAGAGCAGTTGTAATCATCATTGAGACGCATTTTGATTCAATGTTTTAAAACAGAGAACACCTCTTTACAGTTAAATGTTTAAAAATATACACAGTATTATTTATAAAGAATGAATTTGTTCTCTTCTGCAAACAATTTCTATAAATAACACTGAGCAACAAAAAATAAACTTTTTTGTCTCAGAAAGAAAAATATGTGATTCTGATAGTACGTTTTCTCCTGAATTCAAATATCATATCGGTTTTCTCCATCACGCAAGGTTTCCGAGAGGCAGGAATTTATAATTTCAAACACTTTAATATTTTCTACATTCGTAACTACACAATATTCGAACATTCGGACTCACCTAGAAAGTAAGAAATGACGATTTTCTGTTTATATTTCGCCTGTGGAGCAACCCTCTTGATGGTCCAACAATAATCGGCCAGCATATTAGGATTCCATTTGCCTTGATATCTCTTTTCCATAGCTGAAGTCCCCTGATAAGTGTTCCCCGTTTTATTTTTACAATGGACAAATGGACGAAAAAAGTTTATTAAAAAATAATTATTTAAATTCATTAATTGAAATTGAAATAAAAAACTGTGGGTGATGGAAATATTCCGAATGCATATTTGAAAACACGATAAAAAACTGCATTAAGTACAGCTATTGGTACTCATGAGACAAAAATCATGTTGACCAATGTAATCAATTATATTTTTGTCTTCTGCAGAGTGCACTGAATAAAGGTACAATTAAACTCCCTGGTATCTTGCATACTCTGTTATGAATATTGAAGCATTAAGATGTTCCAAGAATGAATGTGTTCTCTTCTGCAGACAATTTCTATAAAGAATCAATTATATTTTTGTCTTCTGCAGAGTGCACTAAAATAAAGGTACAATTAAACTCCCTGGTATCTTGCATACTCTGTTATGAACATTGAAGCATTAAGATGTTCCAAGAATGAATGGTTTTCTCTTCTGCAGACAATTTCTATAAAAGAATCAATTATATTTTTGTCTTCTGCAGAGTGCACTGAATAAAGGTACAATTAAACTCCCTGGTATCTTGCATACTCTGTTATGAATATTGAAGCATTAAGATGTTCCAAGAATGAATGTGTTCTCTTCTGCAGACAATTTCTATAAAGAATCAATTATATTTTTGTCTTCTGCAGAGTGCACTAAAATAAAGGTACAATTAAACTCCCTGGTATCTTGCATACTCTGTTTATGAACATTGAAGCATTAAGATGTTCCAAGAATGAATGTGTTCTCTTCTGCAGACAATTTCTATAAAGAATCAATTATATTTTTGTCTTCTGCAGAGTGCACTAAAATAAAGGTACAATTAAACTCCCTGGTATCTTGCATACTCTGTTATGAATATTGAAGCATTAAGATGTTCCAAGAATGAATGTGTTCTCTCTCCTGCAGACAATTTCTATAAAGAATCAATTATATTTTTGTCTTCTGCAGAGTGCACTAAAATAAAGGTACAATTAAACTCCCTGGTATCTTGCATACTCTGTTATGAACATTGAAGCATTAAGATGTTCCAAGAATGAATGTGTTCTCTTCTGCAGACAATTTCTATAAAGAATCAATTATATTTTTGTCTTCTGCAGAGTGCACTAAAATAAAGGTACAATTAAACTCCCTGGTATCTTGCATACTCTGTTATGAACATTGAAGCATTAAGATGTTCCAAGAATGAATGTGTTCTCTTCTGCAGACAATTTCTATAAAAGAATCAATTATATTTTGTCTTCTGCAGAGTGCACTAAAATAAAGGTACAATTAAACTCCCTGGCATCTTGCATACTCTGTTATGAACATTGAAGCATTAAGATGTTCCAAGAATGAAGTGTGTTCTCTTCTGCAGACAATTTCTATAAATAATCAATTATATTTTTTGTCTTCTGCAGAGTGCACTAAAATAAAGGTACAATTAAACTCCCTGGTATCTTGCATACTCTCTGTTATGAACATTGAAGCATTAAGATGTTCCAAGAATGAATGTGTTCTCTTCTGCAGACAATTTCTATAAATAATCAATTATATTTTTGTCTTCTGCAGAGTGCACTAAAATAAAGGTACAATTAAACTCCCTGGCATCTTGCATACTCTGTTATGAACATTGAAGCATTAAGATGTTCCAAGAATGAATGTGTTCTCTTCTGCAGACAATTTCTTATAAATAATTATATTTTTGTCTTCTGCAGAGTGCACTGAAATATAGGTACAATTAAACTCCCTGGTATCTTGCATACTCTGTTATGAATATTGAAGCATTAAGATGTTCCAAGAATGAATGTGTTCTCTTCTGCAGACAATTTCTATAAAGAATCAATTATATTTTTGTCTTCTGCCAGAGTGCACTAAAATAAAGGTACAATTAAACTCCCTGGTATCTTGCATACTCTGTTATGAACATTGAAGCATTAAAATGTTCCAAGAATGAATGTGTTCTCTTCTGCAGACAATTTCTATAAAGAATCAATTATATTTTTGTCTTCTGCAGAGTGCACTAAAATAAAGGTACAATTAAACTCCCTGGTATCTTGCATACTCTGTTATGAACATTGAAGCATTAAGATGTTCCAAGAATGAATGTGTTTCTCTTCTGCAGACAATTTCTATAAATAATCAATTATATTTTTGTCTTCTGCGAGAGTGCACTAAAAATAAAGGTACAATTAAACTCCCTGGCATCTTGCATACTCTGTTATGAACATTGAAGCATTAAGATGTTCCAAGAATGAATGTGTTCTCTTCTGCAGACAATTTCTATAAATAATCAATTATATTTTTGTCTTCTGCAGAGTGCACTGAAATAATGGTAGAATTAAGCTCCCTGGTATCTTGCATACTCTGTTATGAACATTGAAGTGTTAAGATGTTCGAAGAATGAATGTGTTCACTTCTGCAGACAATTTCTATAAAGAATCAATTATATTTTGTCTTCTGCAGAGTGCAGTGAAATAAAGGTAGAATTAAACTCCCTGGTATTTTGCGTACTCTGTTATGAAAATTTAAGCATAAGATGTTCCAATACTGATATAACAGCTCCAATAGACCTAGTTTTAATAGTTATGTTGATAACGAGTCCATTTTGTTTTGTGTGAAGCTCCGGACGTCCGAAAGGGTAGGATTCCACTTCTAAATGGCGATTTTTATAAAATAAACATTTATTTTACATCTGAATCTAAAAAGTTGTTGAATGTTCTTAGAGTAGTATGTCCTTGTACCCCTCAGTGAGGCTTAGGCGTTCTCCCCCTACAGGATAGAAATTCAATCATACTTATTTAATTACACTTGTTTTCGTATAGATGACTTTCAGTGACCCGAGGTGATCGTTCCGCTTCATAGTGACATCTAGGAAACCAAGGTATTACTAGGATGGGAATGTTTGATAAATGTTACATAGAGGCCTTTGCCTTTTGTTCAGGCTTGTGGTTCTTTCACGAGCCTGATATCTTCAGACGCGGGGCCCACGGCTTAAAAATTCCCTTCCTGAGAACTTGTCCCCTTGGATTTTTCCATCATTAAAAAATCTATGGACTACGGCCGTGTTTGAATCCGCGACCCTCGGGACTAGAGGCAAGGAACATTTTCGCTTGAACACCTCGGTCGGCTGCTAAATGTTATTAAGAGTGAAATAAAATTGAGAAACAATGTAGGTCTACATTTATTCGAAAAAAAGTTTAAAATTCCTGAATTTTGTGTTTGTAATTAAAAGATTGTTGAAAGTTCGTTTGACAATAATTCGAAACTCTCTGCAGTTAATGACATATTGATGATGTGAACTGTCGATTAGTTGTAAACAGAGGGATACGTGACAAAGCAATCACTGCTATTATTAGTCTCTACGTCCTTATTTCTAATTGGTACAGAGGGAAATCTGATTTAGAATAAAAGAATTATCAAGCACACTCTACGCATGAACATCACGTGACAATTCATTTCCCAACAGTATTAACTCACCTCTTTCAAATCGATCAACCATTTTGCATTACCTCTTTACAATGACATTGGCAACTTTTAAAATAAATCTAAATTTATATTTGTTCTAACCTTGACTTCATCATTACTCAGTGTAAGGTATATATATTAATTGGTGTTTCTCGTATAATTTATTATATTCATACTATTATTATTATTATTAATAGTATTATCATTATTATCATTATTATTATTATTGTTATTATTATTATTATCATTATTATTATTATTATTATCACTATTATTATTATTATCACTATTATTATTATTATTATTATTATTATTATTATCATTATCATTGCCCACCGCTGTGGTCTCGAGGTAGCGTGCTGCCTTGTCTCGCAGCGGGCCCGGGTTCGATCCCCGGTCGGGGCAGTTTTTCTGGGTGAGGTTTTTATCGGGGTTTTTCCTCACCTGTAAGACAAATGTCAGGAAAACTTTAAGGCCCAAACGGTCCCCGAAATCATATGGCCATCATCTTCATCATCATAATCCTTATCGTTATCACCATCATCATCATCATCATCCTTCACCGGTGTGGAAAGCAATGGGAAGCTACCACACCTACACAATTCCCTAGTAAAGCTGCAAGCATAGCATTAAAATGCTATGATTGCAGTGAAGGACATGCCTTCGGGCAGAATTACTATGGATATCATTATCATTATTATTATTATCATTATCATCATTGTCATTATCATCATTATTATTATTATCATCATTATTATTATCATTATCATTATTATATATTATTATTATTATTATTATTATTATTATTATTATTATTATTATTATTATTATTATCGTAAGAAAGAATGAGTTCAAATCGGATCCCCAAAGCTGTTTATAATTATATACCAAGAGGACGAAGATCACTGGGTCGTCCTATGAAACGCTGGAGGGGAATTTTTCTATAGGATCGTAACAGGCCTTGGCCTAATACTTGGAAGGAAGAAGAAGAAGAAGAAGAAGATTATCGTAAGTATTATTATTGTTATTATCGTATAAAATGTTGTTTGTACATGAAATTTACATTGCTACATTTAATGTATCTTTAACTGTTTATAATTAGTATAGTGTATATCTATATTTGTCAAATATTTATTTGTATTTGTGCTGATTGAGTGTGAGAGAAGGCCTTATGGCCTTAACTCTGCCAGAATAAATAAAACATTATTATTATTATTATTATTATTATTATTATTATTATTATTATTATTATTATGCTTCCTGTGCTACACTGTACTGTTACATACTTGCTTGCAGTTAGCTCCTAAAAACAATAGCATACCTGTATGTTGATAGTAGGTCGCGGTGGACTAGTGGTTATGGCTCCTTGCCTCTGGTCCTGAGAGTCGTGAGGTCGATGTATTTTTCCGTCCTAAAAAATCCATGGAGAAAGTCCTCCGGGAGGGACTTTAAAGTCGTTGGTCCCGAGTCTGAAGATTTTGAGACTCGTAAAAGATCCTTAAGCTTGAATAAATGAGTCTCTAAGCCAAATTTACCGATCTCAACGTCCTATTAATACCTTAGTTGCCTGTTAGATATCTCATTCAGTCGGTGTGTCGACCGCATGCCATTCACGGCATCTGTATGCAAATATGGTAACTTATTAACTTGGTCTATTAACTCATAACTAGAGCTCGGACTTCATTGCCTCTTTCATTGTCGTTTCGCTTTTAAACAGTTGACTACACAGGTAGTTAGTCCTGTCCCATCCGCAGTGCCACAGTCATTGGCGTCTTTGCTGTGCTGCTACAAGTATCAGTCAAATCATAATACCGATCACCACGATCTCATGAATGATTACAACATGCCGAAACCCAAACACACACAAGATGAATTCACTTGTACGTGAGTACGGCCATGAGTATTTTTTGCCTAAAAGAAGATAAATATTTTGTAAATTGTGTAATGTAGAATTGAAGGGGGAGAGAAGAACAGCCATTGCAATTCTAAAAAACACATTGGGAATGTAAAACATAAGCTTGACGATGAAATACATTCATCTGCACAAGGAGTTTCAGACACTTGTAATAATCGTGAATTTTACAAGGATTTATGCGAAACGATGGTTCCCGCGAATATTCCTTTCAATAAAGTGAAAAATCCAGCTTATAATTTTTTTTGAGAAATAGGCGGAAATTATAAATTTGCTTAACTTTTTGTTGTACTGTAGCGTTTAATTTAAAAAGTTAAAAAAATATTTTACGCAACAAAATAAACTTGTAATACACAATCAGCTATTTATTTCATTACCCGCCTATACCACCTGTAAACAGTACAGCAGGAATGCTATACTAGTCAGACTGGTGGTACTGCATCCCCTACCACTCTCTCATCAAGCAATATTATGTATAGTAAGACTGCACTTAATCTAACTTCGTGTCCGAGCCCTACTCATAACAAAGGACAGGATATGGCTCAATAATGGACTACGTCATTAAAAATAATAAGTAAATTATATTGATATCTCGTGCAGATAATCTTATTTACTTTCAGTTTTAATTAGCTCGCCATAGCTTGTACGTAGAAACTAAATTGGGATTCACAAATTGGGATTCTTAAAAAATTAAGTATATTAATAAATAGAGTAGCAGTGAACTTACTGAGATTCATTGCAGCCAACATCCTTTTTTATTCGTAAAAACTAATTTAAATCTTAATGTGAGTGCTCCTTTCACGCTTGGTTCAAAATGTAATATACTTTCATTTTTTGTTTGTTAGTTACACGTTCAAAGTTTTATCTAATTCGTTTATGGAACTGTAAATAATATATTTGATTTACTGGACACGTTGGTTTGACATTGATAAGTATTTATTCATAGTTCAGCGATAGTCGGTCATCATATTATTCGATTCCATTTTACATGATTGACCTAATACAAATGCTTACATTTTTCGTCACTCTTAACTTTAACACTTTGTCGAAAAAGTATGAATGAGAGTTCAGATATTACTGTGTTTATAACTTTACAAAATATAACAACGAAAGCCTATTATATATATTTATAAAAATTATTTTTAAAATTAATGTCTGATATTAAAACTTACTATTAATTATTACTATCATTTCTTTTAAGTATATATAAATAGAACATGACCATAGATCAGAGTATACTTGACCATGTTGTATTTATGAAAATACATTTAAAGTATAAGCTGCTCTAAATATTCCAAAAAATAGTATTAAAGTTAAATCGCACAATTATTATGTTTAATAACTAATTTCGTCGATTAGTGTTCTGTTTTCTTTTGAAAAATAGTATATTAGGACGCGAGGTTGGGAAGTGGTTTTTACAGCAAAAATCTAAAATCTAAAAATAGTTATGATATACATTTTTCCTTCCATTTATAGTTTTAAAAAACTAAAAGAACACGCTTTATTAGAAAACTAACAAATGAAACATAATTTTAATTTCCAATACGCTTGGGATAAAATTAAAGTGGTCAACAAAAAAATCATCTCCAACACATATAGAATAAAACTAGAGTTATCAACAAAAAGAAAATAATTTTACCATCAAAAGCGTGGGGTGCTCTATAACAATTAATATATTTGATAATAAACAGATATTGGCAAAAGTAAGCTCTCTAAGAAGAAAATGTAAACATCATAAAAAGCACCCCACGCTTTTGATGGTAAAATTATTTTCTTTTTGTTGATAATTCTAGTTTTATTCTATATGTGTTGGAGATGATTTTTTTGTTGACCACTTTAATTTTATCCCAAGCGTATTGGAAATTAAATTATTTTTTCATTTTTTAGTTTTCTAGTAAAGCGTGTTCTTTTAGTTTTTTAAAACTATTATTTATTTTTTATTTTTTAGTTTTAATATTTTACAGAATAAGATAAAAATGTAAATATCTTTAAATTCGATACTATTGTAGTATGAGCTAAAAGTAATACTTTTCTATAAAAAAAACCCTCCCAGCCGGATTTGAACCAGCGACGTATGGATTACTGAAATTATATACCACTAAGAGTTCACTGCTCTACCAACTGAGCATTTACAACGATTGACTAAAAAGTCGACAAGTCCGCAACCTATTATACCAGTTTTCATTTTTTTTTATTTTCGGATGATTCTGGCCAGGATTTAGAAACAAAATATGAAATTAGTGTATTGTCACGGGTCCTCTACACGTATACAAAGTTTCAAGTCGATCCAATGTTTCTAAGTGGGTGAAAATCGCGTTGAAAGATTCCGTTACATTGATACAAAAACACTTTTTTTTATTTTCTGATGATTATGGCCAGGATTTTAGGAAATAAATATGAAATTATTGTACTGTCACGGGTCCTCTACAAGCATACAAAGTTTCAAGCCGATCCAATGTTTCTAAGTGGGTAAAATCGCGTTGAAAGATTATATCTAAAAATAATTTCGATATAGTTTTTTTTTCTTTTACTTATTCAACTAAACATAAAAGTAAAGTGATCCCACTACAGGCCTCTGAAGGCCCTTGGGGTAGTAGGAGGTTAGGCTCCCACTTTTTTTCTGGACAATCGGCACTTAGTCAGCCGGGTTGTCAGCTCTGCGTGACACCACCTATACCCACAGAGCAAGCGTCTGGTACTCATTTCCGTTAGAGGTTGATTCAACCCCAGGACCATGGTGCCGCCAGAAGGTTTGTTCCAGTTTAAAAATCCTGACCCCACCGGGACTCAAACCCTCGACCTTCCGGCTTGTAGCGCAGTGCCTTAGCCACTGTGCTCCCCAACTAAACATAAAAACACATTAATTTTTGTCTTTCAGCTCTTTTATGCCAAGAAGATCGGGATAAGTAGATTCCCGGGCAACGTCAGGTAATCAGCACATGGTATCTAAACATAATTACATTATAAATATATAATTAGCTGTACTTTCACTTATTCAACTAAACATAAGAAACACATTAATTTTCATTTCTTTAGGCGTTGCAGAGCACGCCGCCGCCCGGGTGTTAGCTAGTGTACAATAACAACTTCAGTTTTGCATGGTCTTGTTTTCATTGCGGTCCGGATCATTTAAATAAAAGGCAGGAGAAATTATTGTTTCGCCAATTTAAGGTTAAGTCTATAATTTGTTTATTCGGGACAAAGACTAAATTGAATAAGACGTGATGATTTTGTTACCTATAATTTGGCACTTCATATCAGCGAGTGCCAAACAGTAAAATGAGCTTTACTTCATAACCGATTAATTTATGAACTCACGTTTAATGGGACTAAATATACGTAATAATATCCAGGAAGAAACAAACAAAATACCATATTGGGCGGCCACATGTTCGTCAAGTCTTCGACGGTCAACAGGGCGACAAGGAATAGCACAGCTAAACTTGTAGGGCTTGAAGAGCGGAAGAAGCAGCCCTCTCTTGGGGGTGGATACCCAGAGGAGCATGTTTGGAAGCTCAGAGGAAGCAGCCCTTCCACCATCCTTGTCCTGCGAAGCGCTCGTAACGCTTCCAGGAGACATTTATCTTACTGAGAAGCTTCATGGAAATCAACCGGATTGTCATAAAAGGAACCGACCCAAGTAAGATAAAAGGATACGATTTGGAATAAAGGACATTTTGAAATTAGGAATTGGAACGTAAGGGGAATAAATACAAAAGAAGAAGAATTAAAAGAGAATTAAAGAAAAAACAAATAAATATAGCAACAATAACAGAAACAAAAAGAAACTAAAAGGAACAAAGGACTTAAAACACTATACTATGTTGTATAGCGGAGTAGAACAGACAACAACAGCGCAGTGTGGAGTAGCAATTTTAATAGATGAAAAATGGAAGAACAAATTGAATAGCTATGAGTTTATAAATGAAAGAATCCTGATAGCCAGATTTAAAATTGAAAGAGGATATATGATGATAATTGCTGTGTATACTCCAGAGGAAGGTAAAGAAAGAAGAAACAAAAAAATTTTATAAAGTATTACAAACATTAGTTGATAAATATACAAAAGATCATCATTTAATAATAAGTGGAGACTTAAATGCCAGAGTAGGCAATGTCCCTATACCTAATGTAATAGGAAATAATGGAGAAATAACAATAAATGATAATGGACAGGATTTGAGACAGTTTTCAGCCTATAATCAATTAAAAATAATGAATACCTATTTCCGAAAAAAGGACATACATAAATATACAAGAAGTGGATATAACTCAAGATCAATAATTGACTATTTAATCGTAAACAACAAGCTAGGAGCCTTGGTAAAAGATGTGAGAGTACATAGAGGCAGCGATATATACTCTGATCACTATCTCGTGATAAGTAAAATAAACATAATAGCTAAATGGCGGAAAAATAACATAAAGAACAAAAGAAACCAAGAAGAAGTATATAAAGTATATTTATTACAAGATCAAAGTATTAGACAACATTATGAAAGCAGAATGAATAAATATATATCAGAGATAGCGACGTCAGAAGATATAAATATTGAATGGGAAAATATATCAAATGTAATACATAAAACAGCAAATGAGATATTAGGAAAGAAAAATAGAATAAGAAATAGGAAGGGCTTGAGAACTTGGAATGCGAATATACAAAATGCAGTGAATGAAAAACAAAAGCATATCATACATACTTACGACTGAAAACAGAAGAATCTTATGAAGAATATAAAATGAAAAGGAGAATTGCTAAAAGCATTATAAGAAAAGCCCATCAGGAGTCATGGGATAAATTTATAAGCTCAGTAGAACATGATATGTATGGAAGACAAGAAATAGGTTATAAATTAGTGAAACATCTAAATCAGACTGAGAAAGATTCTGCCAGATTGAATATAATCCCAGAACAAGAATGGATCCAACATTATGAAAAACTTTGGAAAAAGGAGGAAATTGAAGGAAAAGAGAACAATGAGGAAGAAATAAAAGTGGAAAATATTGATGTAATAGACATAAATGAATTAGAAATGGCTTTGAAAACCACTAAGAATAGGAAAGCAACAGGATTAGATAATATAAATATGGAGTTAGTCAAATATAGTGGAATATTGTGTAAACTACGAATACTTCATCTAATTAATATATGTTGGCAGACCTATGGGATTCCAACCACTTGGAAAACAGCAATTGTGAAGAATATATTCAAAAGAGGAGACCGGAGAAATTGCGAGAATTACAGAGGGATTAGCTTAATGAATACTGGCTACAAGATATATACGAAATAATAAATAATAGATTGAGAAACATAACAGAAGTAATAATAAGTGAAAATCAAAGTGGATTCAGAAAGGGAAGGTCATGTATAGACAATGTCTTTACACTGAAACAACTCATAGAAAAGAGAAGAGAACATAACTTAGAAACTCACATAGGATTTATAGATTTGGATAAGGCCTTCGATCGAGTAAACAGACAAAAATTATGGGAAATATTACGAATGAAAGGATACCCGCTGTGCCTTGTTGAAACAATAAAGAAATTATATGAAGACACAAATATAATTATAGATACCGGATTCAAAAGAACAGATGCAATCAAAACAAATACTGGATTACGACAAGGATGTAGTTTATCACCCACTTTGTTTATATATATATATATATATATATATATATATATAGACGATATTTTAAATAAATGGAAAGTTTTAGTAAATCCAGGAATAAGAATGGATAATAAAGTGTGCATAAATAATCTTCTATTTTCTGACGATGTAATCATAATACAGAAAAATGAAGACGACTTACAGAAATCAATGCATGCATTAAATGAAATATGTAAATTATACGATCTAAAGATTTCTGTAAGGAAAACGAAGACCATGGCTTTTAGAGGAAGAGATCCAGTGAGATCCAAAATTATTTTAGAAAATCAAAGTATAGAACAGGTGTCTAGTTTCAAATATTTGGGCTGTGATGTTGGCTACAATGTGGAAAGAGATATTGACTCCAAAATAAATAAATTTCAGACGGTGTGTGGAACAATACAGAGAACATTCAAAAATAAAATTAGAAAAGAAACCAAGATAAAAATGTATAATGTTATGGCGGTTCCCACAATATTGTATGGATGTGAAACTTGGGCTCCAGTGAAAAGACAGAAGGATAGAATACAGACGGCAGAGATGCGGTTCCTAAGACAAGTAAAAGGATGTACAAGACTTGATAGAATAAGAAATGAGGATATAAGAGAAGAATTGAAAGTACAGCCTTTATTGGATAAAGTCACGAATTACAGACAGAAATGGATTGATCACATGGATGGAATGAGTAAGGAGAGATATCCATTGTTAGCCAGAAATTATCAAGCAAGAGGAAGGCGTGATGTTGGAAGACCTAGAAGACGTTGGGCTGATGCATTATGAAGTCGTAACGGGCAATTGCCTAATCCCTGGAATGATGATGATGATGACAAAATACCAAGAAATATTATTTTTCAATAAAGTATCTAATTTATAATTATTTGAAACTTGAAAAATAAATCATATCAGATCTCTGAAGATTGGATGGTTTGGTCATCTGATAAGAATAGATCAACAAGAATTGGCTAAAAACTATATAAATGGAAGCTTACAGAAACTAGAGCTGTTGGTAGACCTAAGATGAGATTGGAGGACGATGCTTGGGAGGATTTGAAGAAGACGAGGATAATAAACCTGAAATTGAAGATAGAAGAGACTGGAAAAAGATTATTGACCAAGACCAAAACATTCAATTTTGAAGCTGTAGTGCCTTAAGATGATGATGAAGATGACGATGAAATAAAAATCAGATTGTATGAAACACTAATTAAACCAATGCTAACTTAAATGAGTGAAACCTGGGTTCTGACTGAACATGACAAATCTCAACTGGCTGTTTAAGCTGTTTATTTGTTTTAACTCACGCCCCACAGTTAAAATAGGTGTAGGCCTACTGAATAGTATAACATTGTTCGGATTATAATTAGGGATTCGATTAAACTCGACGATTAATAAGAAATCCATCCATAGTAATTCTGCCCGAGGACAGTCGTTCACTGCAATCATTTTCATACTAGGCTTTGCAGCTTTAATAGGGAATTATAGGGTGTGGTAGCACCCCGTTGCTTTCCACACCGGTGAAGGATGATGATGATAACTTATAAGAATGATAATGATGGCCGGATGATTTTCGGGGACCGTTAAGCCCTAAGCTTCCTTACATTTGTCTTACAGTTGAGGAAAAACCCCGAGAAAAACCTCACCCAAGATCCTGCGCCGACCGGGAATCCAACACGGATCCGCTGCGTGACAAGGCAGCACGCTATCTCGAGACCCCAGCGTTGGACATTACAAGAAATAACCATCTATATTAACACAATTTAGCCTTTACTGAATGTTTCATCAAATAACGAGCTATAATCTCAAAATATACATTTTCAAAATACGGTTGGCTAAATTTTATCATTTGGGTTTCTTGCAATCTCTAAATAAGGTCTAAAGTTACCCCATTCCATTCTATACTTACTTACTTACTTACTCACTGACACTATCGAACCCGTAGGTTCATGGCCGCGCGGACATAAGCTGTCCATACATCCCTATCCTGAGCTAATGCTTTCCAATCATTCCCTGTATAATCTACTTCCCTCAAATAGTAGTTAATGTTATTATCCCACCTCATTCTTGCTCTACCAACTGGTCGTTTTCCCTCTGGCTTTCCTACAAGAAGCTTCCATGCAAGTCTTTCATTCCCCATACGTGCAACATGTCCTGCGTATCGCAGTCTACGAGACTTAACTGTTCTTATTATATCTGGCTTCCTATAAAGACCATGTAGTTCACTGTTATGTAGTCTTCTCCATTCACCTGTCTGTTCATCTCTCTTTGATCCAAAAATTTTCGTAAGTTCTTTATTCTCAAATGCTTTTAATCTCTTTTCCTCCCTTCCACATGGCCTTAACTCCACCAGGCTAAATAAATCTAAATCTAAAGTAAGAGTCCATGTTTCGCACCCATTTAATATAACTGGTAGAATAATACTTTTATATATTTTCAGTTTAACGTTTTTTGAAAGGAGTTGGGACATCAAGAGTCCATTCCATTCTATACATCTAATTAATTTGATGTTGGAGTATGTGTATCACATCTAAACTACTCCAACAACCGATAGATTAATTTCAGCATTTTTCGTTTAACTAGGTTCCTTATCTAAAATTTATAAGATGTAAGACATCCATAACCACATAAATGTCTCCGTTTTAATTAATCTAGTTCACACAAAACACACACACACACACACACATATATATATATATATATATATATCTCCATAGTAATTCTGCCCGAAGGCAGGTCCTTCACTGCAATCATAGCATTTTCATGCTATGCTTGCAGCTTTACTAGGGAATTGTAGGTGTGGCAGCTTACCGTTGCTTTCCACACCGGTGAAGGATGATGATGATGATGATGATGATGATGATGATGATATTGATAATGGTAGTAAGGATGATGATGATGATATTGATAATGGTAAGGATGATGATGAAGATGATGGCTATATGATTTCGGGGACCATTTGGGCCTTAAAATTTTCCTGACATTTGTCTTACAGGTGAGGAAAAACCCCGATAAAAACCTCACCCAGAAAAACAGTCCCGACCGGAGATCGAACCCGGGCCCGCTGCGTGACAAGGCAGCACGCTACCTCGAGACCACAGAGGTGGACATATATATATATAATTCGTCTATACGTGTGTTTGACACTACTACTCCTGGTTTTGATGCATTTTTTTGCGTGTGTCTGATTTGGTCCTTCGATGGTGTAGATTCACAATTGGACCCTCTAAAACCATTATGTGTAAGAGTTCACTTCTTCTTCTTCACTTCCTGGTTTAGGCAAGAGTTGCCTGTTCCATCTTCACTAATAGATCTAAGACCATCTCTTCCGAGGACGTCCGACATCGCTTCTTCCTCTTGGAAAATAATGGAAGATTTTATTTGGTAATCTACTTTCTTCCATTCTTTCTACATGTTCTTTCCACTGTATCTTGCTGTTAAATATCTTTTCTTTTATGGAGTAGATCTGCACAGTTCACATGAAGTGAACATTTAAAAATCGGTCTAGCGGTCACAATTTTCGATGGTTCGCAACGAAACTCAGTATATTCTATTACAATAAACCTAGGTAGGTGTTTTCCAAAAATAAGCGAAATCCGACAATTAAGAGTGGAGGTTTATCTAAAATTCGAAATTAAAAACTAACAAACGCCATGTTTGGTTCGTCTCAGCGTATACCATACAATTTAATTAACCTTTAATATTTAATTTACTTATCCGTAAGAACGCACGCCGGGTATTAGCTAGTGTAATTATATTTGATCTATTGTGTTGTCTTTATTTTTATTTTGTATCATTACTAGACATTCATTTATTGATGATGTCTGTCAACAGCACGTAAGGTTTGTTGCCTGTTTGATCCATATTTGTAAATAATATTGTATGTATCTTACTTTTAGTCTAATAAAACCCTACTACTACTACTACTACTACTACTATGGGGCACACCGTAGCGTAGTGGTTTAGGCACTGAGCTACAAGCCGGAGGGTCGAGGGTTCAAGTCCCGTTGGGGTCAGGATTTTTAAACTGACCCAAACCCTCTGGCGGCACTATGGTCCTGGGGTCGACTCAGCCTCTAACGGAAATGAGTACCAGAAGCTTGTTCTGGGGTAAAGGCGGCCGTCACGCAGGGCTGACAACCCGGCTGACATCAAGTGCCGATTGTCTAGAAAAAGTGGGAGCCCTAACCTCCTACTACCCCAAGGGCCTCCTGAGGCCTGTTGTGGGATCACTTTTCCTTACTACTACTACTATTAGTAATAATAATGATAATAATAATAATAATCCATCCGTAGTAATTCTACCCGAGGGCAGGCCTTTCACTGCAATCATAGCACTTTTATCCTGTGCTTTGCAGCTTTACTAGGGAATTGTAGGTGTGGTAGCTTCCCGTTGCTTTCCACACCGGTGAAGGATGATGATAATGATAAGGATGATTATGATCATGATGGCCATATGATTTCGAAGACGGTTTGGGCCTTAAAGTTTTCCTGACATTTTTCTTACAGGTGAGGAAAAACCCCGATAAAAACCTCATCAAGAAAAACTGTCCCGACCGGGGATCGAAATCGGGCCCGCTGCGTGACAAGGTAGCACGCTACCTCGAGACCACTGCGGTGGAAATAATAATAATAATAATAATAATAATAATAATAATATATTAATAATATAATAATAATTTATTAATAATATAATAATAATATATTAATAATATATAATATATAATAATATAATAATAATATATAATAATTTATTAATAATATAATAATAATATAATAATAATAATATATTAATAATATATTAATAAATATTAATAATAATAATAATAATATATTAATAATAATATTTTAGGCAATTTTCGACTGTACTTTAACAATATAGGACAGAACAAAATAAAAAATAAAAGAAATTCCACGAGCCGACCGAAGAATGCAAGTGTGTGTGTTATGTGGACAAAGATGTAGGAAATACCACATCATAACATGTGCGAAAAGAACAAAAGCTTATTACAGACTACAGTAAAGACTAAACTACCACTAATGCTCAACCTGAGTGCACATTTCTTATTCTTCTTCTTCACTTCCTGGTTTAGGCAAGAGTTGCCTGATTATTATTATTATTATTATTATTATTATTATTATTATTATTATTATTATTATTATTATTATTAAAAAATAAATGTATGCATACATTTTTGATCTGTGCAAATATTGCGGATTTCGTAAAACATTTCAGCTGGCTCAGTCAGTGCACTGCTTGTAAATTTAGCGGTCGTCTTGTCGAGTAGCATTAGCGTCGTGAAGATAGCAAGAATGGAAAGGAACGTTATGAGTTTCCAATATATTTGACTTGTTCTGTAGATGGCTCCACTGTGCCTGGGAGACTATCTTAATATGACGGTAATGTGATATGTGGATCAGGAAGGAGAAAGTACTAAGTGATTCGCCAGCTACACCACAACGGTGGTTTTTTGATAAAGTCACTGCAGTGTCGTATTAACCGTGTTTCCATGTTTTCATAAACTTTCATTATTTACTCTAAAATATGACATAACCACTGTAAATAACTAAAGAGAAAATATTCTGCCTAAAACAGGGAGATGTTGGGAGCTGGAGATCTTGGATTCAATTCACGGTTTAGGTACTTTTTTCTCTGTGATTATTAATTATTACATGCGAACATCAAGTCTGAATATATTAATTTCAATATTACGTTACATGTTATAATCTAAGTCTACCCTAGTGTTGCCCTAAAACATCTCATTTCACTACACGTAAATCATATTTAAATGTTATTCTGCTGATACCAGTACTCCCTATGATCCATGCTTCGCTTCCGTAACACAGTCTAGCTAAGGTTTTATATAAACATATTATTGTGTAACGCTGTACTGGAGAAGGCATCATGGTTTTGTTAATTATTCCTATTTTTTTAATTATATTTATAAATTTCTGTCAAATTCTTCCTAAAGGGCAAATCAGGCTGTTAGCTGTAGCGAAAGCAACTGATGTAAGGATGGACACCTGAAAAAAAATCCCTGGTCCTCCAGGTTGGGGTTTGATGCGGTAGGCCAGCTCCCTCCCATCAGAAAAAAATTGAAATGCTAAAAAATCTAAAACCAGGAGATTGGATGTACCGAAAAAATTGGCTATTAGGAATCGGACGATATCAAAGACATTAATCAACCGATGATCTATCTATATCTATATTTATAAATTTTATAAGTTATATCTGTTTCACCTCCAGACGTTAAATTATATCTAATATATGTATACGCATTGATCCTATCAATTAACTTAATAAATAATACACATATGATGCAAAAATCAAATAACATTGTAACGATAGGAAGAAATATACTACGTAATATCGTACTGATCACGTGAGTATGATTTTTTAATGTGATTTAAAGAATATCCCTTATCCTATTCGGATTAGATTATCTTCCATCCTTCTACAGTAATTCTGCCCGAGGGCAGGTCTTTCACTGCAAACATAGCATTTTGATGCTATGCTTTTTAGGTTTACTAGGGAATTGTAGGTGTGGTAGCTTCCCATTGCTTTCCACAACGGTGAAGGTTGACGATGACAATGATAAGGATAATGATGATGGCCGGATGAATTTCGGGGACCGTTGGGCCCTAAGCTTCATGACATTTGTCTTACAGGTGAGGAAAAACACCGAAAAAAACTCACCTAGGAGTCTGTCCCGACCGGGAATCGACCACGGGCCCGCTGCGTGATAAGGCAGCACGCTACCTCAAGACCACAGCGGTGTCATTATATATAAAAATTCAGCTTTGCGTATGTTTCTGATTTATAGACTTCTAAATTGCTCAACAGATGCTCATGAAATTTTTTTCAAAGGTTTTCATTTACAGCCAGTGTTTTGCCGCTATCTGTTATGCTCTAAAACTATAAGGCCTGGAATGAAATTTAAAAGTCGTTCTAGCGGTCGCAATTTTTAATGATTAATAATGAAACTCAGTATGTAGTCTTAAATAAACCGAGGTAGTTGTTGTCCTAAACTCACCGACATTCGACTATCAGAAATGGGGATTTACCTGAAATCCGAAATTAAAATTGACACTAGCAAACCGGCATGTTCGGTTCGTCCTAATGTATAACTTTATATATACATATTTTCAGGCCTACGTTGAGCTTTGAACTGCTATAATGCTTGAAAAACATTGGTGTAGGAGTTTACCTGAAACGAAAATTTTAAAATTATATTTGATTTATTTAGGCGTAACAGCGCACGCCGAGAATTAGTTAGTAATTCAATTCATACTTTTAAACTTGAAAGATGGTTTCATAGGAGCATTTGAAACGTGTGAAGCCATTGGTTTAAATGAGGTAAATCGTTGTCTGATGAAGATGTTTGGGTAAGCGACACTTTGTAATTTCTGTAACTGCGTAGTGAGTTTTCGAGATTGTGTTAGTGTATTTCCTCGATGCTCAGAGCTTGTGGAGATGCCACGGTAAAGGCAAACTCATTAGCATGCAGCACAAAGTGCCGACGTGCAACCAACAACTTAGTTAACTCAATCACCCAATGCTATCTCATTAGATTGTAGTACCAAGAAATTATACTTAAATGTTTTCAATCAGAATCAAAGACTGGGGATCAATCTAACACACAAACATTAGAATTAAAATTCAATGGCTGCCCATAATAAAATAAAGATCGAAAAATAATTCTTCTTTATCTACTTCTTCTTCACTTCAAGGTGTAGGCGATTCGCATGTTCCGAATTCACAATGGTTTCTTCCATCTCTTCCTAGGCCTTCTTACATCCCTTAATCCTTTTTGGTTTTTATTATATACAACTTTCCTCATTAGAGGATTGCCTCAAAGACAAAGTGATACAGACAATTAATTTCGAAGTTGATGAAATACATTTTGTAAATACATTAAAATTTCAAATTGTAATGGAAGTATATATATAAAGCATATTGTGGAAGAAGATATGCATGTAAATTAATAGATCCCATTTTAGGTAAATTCAAAATTTTTTAGGTAAAATTCGAAAAGAAACAACAACTTATATGTCTGCATTGTAAAGATGGTTTCTTAAAATTGAAATTGTTCCTCTAATGGTAAGCGATGGCAATTTTAGAAAGATACACTCTGTCCAAATCTAAGAAATTCCAAAATTAGCTACGAGTTCTGATATAGTACCTTTTGCCCCGATCATCAATCCTGTGACAGTTATACTAATTGGTATTTATCTTTGTAATAGTTAATTGTTGGTTCATATAGGCTATGACATTCTTTTCAAAGCCAGTGCTAATGGTATACTATATAATGATGTGCTACCTTCGGCAATCTTGTTTCACAAAATAATAATTAAATATTATAATTATCAATACTAGTAAAATTCATTGTAAATCACAGTTGACGACGTTACGCAGTAAAATGTTAAAATATTAAATATTTAGATATGTCAGTTGTCAGCTAAATTGGATTTCTGTTAAAAAAAATATTTGAAATAGAAATGCATTTTTGTTCAGGACGACTGATACAGTGCGATCAGTATAGCACTGGGCAGCAGAAGCGGGGATTTCTCTATACACTGCTGACGCACTCGCAGCGGGGAACGGACAGCGTAGGATCGCGGTGATACAACCACACACATTTTCGTAACTATTTTACAACTTGTCGTACTTACCAACTTTATTGAAGCAGGTCTTCGTTGTCCATACATTTTTGACACCTCTTCATAAAATTTGTTGTACATATTATGGGCTGTTGAACGTTACGGAATTTTTACACCCGGTAATCGTGTTTCAAAACGTATCGTACTTGGCTGGCAGACTGAGTTAACAAATATTGTTCATAAATAAATACACGTTGTTCAGTACAAAAATTATTAACCCATTATACAGTTTACACTTTACACTTGTACACACGTCATTCAGTTTACACTTATCTTTTATAACATACAAATTTTTAAAATTCAAATAACTTATGCACACACCCTTCAGTTTACATTATACACACGTCACATTTAACAGAACTAACATTAAATAAAGAAGAAACCAGAATACTTGAATATGGATATAAGTTCAATTTCCCCACAACTAACGTCAACAAGATAAAATAAAATATGATAATCGAAAGCGAAATTGCAATTAATAAATTACAAATAAATAATAAAGACTGCAAGATACGAAGCCGCCAAAACCATCAATGAAATTTTACTTACAATAAGTAATGAACAAAAGAAGAATTTAAAATACCTTCATAAATTAAAAACTAAACTTAAGAATAATAACATAATACACACAAAAGCCGATAAAGGCAACATAACGGTACTAATAAACAAGGACGATTATGTTAAAAAAACTATTTGTAGATGAAAACAAATTCAAGAAAATCGACTAAGATTCAACAGCTAAATTAATAGAAAACTAAAAGAACTCACAAAAACATGTTCCATAATTATACCGAACAATAAATCTAACAAATATACAAATAAGTTCATAAATAACAATCCAACAGTACCAATAACGAAAGCTTTACCTAAAATACATAAAAACAATAACCCAATGCGGCCAGTAATCAACTGTTCGTATAAACGCCCCTAACTACAAAATTTCCAAATCAATTGCTCAAAAGCTTAAAAAAGACATCAAACTATAAGATAAATACACAATAAAAAATACATATGATTAACAGATGAGCTCACAAATATAGAATAAATAAGAATACGAAAATGGCGTCATTTGACATAAAGAACCTATACACTAACATTCCAATAAATTAAACGTAATAAAACATAAAGTAGAAATTAGTAATTTAAATACAGAACATACAAATCAACTATACACGGTCACAAATACTATAATGAAATAAAATTATTTCCGATTCAATAACCGAATCTATGAACAAGAAGATGGAATCCCAATGGGATCTCTCACGTCTGGTATAATGGTTGAAATATTTCTACAAGATTTGGAAAATAAATATTATGAAAATTTAATAAATATTTTCAATATAATGCTAATTACAAGATATGTGGATTGCGTCATGATGATTTAAGAAAATGAGAACATAAAGGTTAAGGAAATCTTGCTAGAACTTAATAATATGCATCATAAAATAGAATTTACGGACGAGATAGAACTTATTAAGAAAATAAACTATCTAGACCTTACCATATGGAATAAAGCATAGAAAAGAAACTTGAAATAAGTATTTTCTGCAAATCTACAAATAATATGCTCACCATCAATAAAAAATCTAGACACCCATACCAACATAAAAGTAGCACCTTTAATAGTTTAATTAACAGAATTTGGCTCAACTGCACTTCTACTAGCGCTTGATTTTTCAGTTATATTGTTGTAAACTATAGCTCTTCTTCTGTATTTACTAACATTATTTAATATTTTGAACTTTTTCAAACAATTGTTATAACATTATTAGACAATTTTGAAGTATTTATTTAAATATGCAAATCAGAATATTATGACACTATTAGACAATAATGTGATGCTAATTGCTATTTTCTCCACAGAGTATATTACTTAGCCTATGATTTTTCTATCTCTGTTTTGGGTTATAGCTGGTTGGATCAGCGTTAGGGAGTGATAAGTAAGTGTACACCCATTTTTAATAAACGTTTGGTAATTTTAATATTATTAATATATTTTTTTAACAGAGATTTGGGGATTTATTGCAAATATTGGTCATTTAAATTTTATAGAGACGGATAGTAATCGAGGATGATAATCGATATGTGGTTCGATTGTGGGTTATCGCCGGCTCTATAAATTCTGGCACATGCGCACTATTGTTCTATAGGACTTTGGAAATATTTCACGCTAGTTTAAGTGTAGTTTTTCCCAGAATTTTATAGCTACTCCTAAACAAATCAAATTACAAGAAAGAATTAAAATACATTAAAAGCATGGCAAAAAACAACGGTTTCAACAAACAAATCATTGATAAGCTTATAAAGAAACAAAAAAGAAAAAGTGACATAAATAATATAACAAAACTTAAAAAGAGAATATGATAATAATACAACATGGGTAACATTAACATACACAGGAAATTAAACAACAAAAGTGGCCAGAACTTGGAAAAAAATAAATAAAAACATCAGCATAGCTTATAAAACAGAAAACAAATTAAGCAACATAATAGACAATGGCATAGAAGAACACAACAAATTTAACAGTAAGGGAGTCTACAAACTAACGTGTAAAGATTGTAATAAATTTTATATTGGCAGGACAAGCAGATACTTTAATACAAGATACGAGTATAATGAACACCTAAAATATTTCATGTACTCGGGTGAAAAATTAAGCTATGCCAAATATCTCATTAACTCCGGTCACCAAATGAACACAATAGAAAATACTCTCACGATAATTCACAGAGAAAACATTCCGGCAAAGATAAATATGTATGAAGACCTCGAAATTATAAAAGAAATAAACAACACCTTACTTCTTAATGAGAACGCACCCCAGTCAAACAACCCATTGTACGAGATCATCAAAAACAAGTCAGTTGCTGCTACAGACACTTGGAGTCTACATCGTCGTAAACAACAACGAGTAGCAGAAGCTCATCCTGCTGATGATGGAAGTTAACTTCCGAAAGACCACCAGTTAATATTTTATATACATCATTTTAACAAAATTGAGGAGGACGGCACCTGTTAACAGGTACATTTTAATTTTTAACTTTTATCTTACGTCATTCAGTTCACAAGGAAAAGCGATCAAGCACCTTATCTACTCGAGGTAAATTGTCTGACTGTGAATGCGTAGGATGTACTCGTAAACTGCTGAGTCAGCGCACATTTCAACTCCCGTGCCTGCACGTGCAAGCCTTCGTTATCGCACAGCACAAACCCCGCGCCTGCCGTCCACTACTATACTGATCTCACTGTATATGAGAAACTTAGTTTTTATATTTTAACTTCTTCTTCACGGTTTAGGCTTATTTATTAGCCTGTTCCGGCTCCAAATTGCTGCTCTCTCCATCTTTTCCTTGGTCTTCCCAAACTTCTTCTTCCTCGTGGTGAATAGTTGTATGCTGCTTTTGGTATTCTATTCTCAGTCATCCTTGCCAAGTGTTCTTTCCAGTTTGTTCTGTATTTCTCTATTGTTGAGTTTAGTTCCTCTACTTTAGTTGTCTTATTTCTATGTAATGTTTTTTGTCTGTTCTTTGCTATTGGTATGAGGAATCTCATTTCAGCAGCTTGTATCCTGGCAGATTGTTGTTTTCACTGTCAATGTTTCGGATCCGTAAGTAATAATAGGCACTGTCATTGTCTTGTATAATTTCATTATAGAGTATTTCCTGGCTTTATTTTTCAAAGTTCTTTTAGTGTACCTGTTATATAATTAAACTTACTTATTTTGTTATTTATATCTGTTTCTGCTGTGTATGATATTTCGCAACCTAGGAAGTTATATATTACTACTTGTTCTATTGGTTTATTTTAACATTTTAATATTATAACTAATAGTTCTGAATGACGCCAAAGTGGAATCTACTTCTTCTCTCCATCGTAGTTTAACCTCTCGCGATACAGGTACTTTTACGTGACCCACAACACTCGGAATATACAGTGGCATGACCTGTCGGGAGAAGGATTTAAACTTTGGATCCACACAATTTATTTTGACCACACAAGTAGATGAAAGGCCTCTCTGAATGAGTTATGATCTCAATCTCCTCCGAGACAACACAAACATCTTCTTCACTTCACGGGCTAGCCAAAAATTGCCTGTTCCGCCTCACAGTTGTTCTGTCCATCTTTTCACTGGCCTTCCTACATTCCTTGAACCTCTTGGCTTGTAGTTGAATGCTACTCTTGGTAATCTTGTTACATTCATTCTTTCCACATGTGTAAACCATTTCTCTCCATATTCTCTGATTTTCTCATTCAATGGACATATATTAACTCTGTTCTTATATCTTCATTCTTATCCGATCCAATGTTGTGCAGCCTTTTGTTCTTCTAAGGAAGTTCATTTCTGCGCTATGTATTCTACTTTGTAATTTTTTGGTCATTACCCAAGTTTCGCTCCCATGAAGTAATACTGGAACTGCCAATGTTTTATAAAACTTCAATCTAGTATCTCTTCTTGTTTTATTCTTTAATGTTTTATGTAGTTCCGCATATCATTTGAAATTTCGACAGTTTCATATTTATGTCTCTTTCAGTTTTTGTGTTTATAGTAAAATTACAACCCAAATAATTAAAATTTGTTACTTGTTCCAGAGGTTTGTTGTCTATTACGATTTTTGATCTTATATGTTCTTTTCCCCAAATTGTCATTATTTTTTTTCTTTTGATATTTTAAAATTATATTCTTGGCATAACTGATTTAATTAATGCAAAGAGTACTGCAAATATTTTAATTTTCTTGAATAATAACCACATCTAAACTCATCTCTCTCACAACAGAAGCATTTAAGATGGAATACACTATTTACTTATACTCTTCTTCTTCTTCTTCTTCTTCTTCTTCTTCTTCTTCTTCTTCCTTCCAATATTAGGCCAAGACCTCTTACGATCCTATAGAAAATTTTCCCTCCAGCGTTTCATAGGACGTCCCGAGATCTTCATCCTCTTGGTATATAATTATAAACAGCTTTGGGGATCCGATTTGAACTCATTCTTTCAAGATGGTGTTTCCAATTTAGTTGGTACTGCTTAATATATTATCCCTCAGGGTCCCATCTAGGGGATATTTGGATGGCGACCACAAGGTGCTCAAGCTGAGCAAACCATTGCTTCCACTTACTTGTGTTTTGCTCCTTACTTCTATCTTTAACCGATCTGGTATCTTCCTTCTTCCACTTACTTATACCAGACTCTTTTAACTTTACTATCTAACCTCTCTTGGTTAACTCTTGTTTTTCGACCCCGACGCTATTAGGGCATCCGAGGCCTAGGGAGTCTTTCCTTTCTTCCCTTTCTTCTTTCTTCCATTTCTTCTTTCTCCATTTCTTCTTTCCTTCTCCAGAAAAGCCTGACCAGAGGCTATAAGATGGCAGCCCCATCACTGGTCTTGCCTTCCTTTGGCCAGCAACCAATTGAAGGAACTATTATTATGCTTTCAAGTCTATTTACTTACACATTCATAATAAATATGACGAATAAGAGAGTGATGACTCCTGTCATCTCAAGTTCTCTCAAAAACATTAAATGAAAAATATATAAAACAGTTGTTCTCCCAGTTTTCGGTGGCCATCATGTTTCAATGTAAAAGAGGACGTGTACAACATTTAAAGGAAACCCCTGGGTCATTTTAAAAAAGATGTACATTAACAGAACATAAAAGGAAGTTTCAAAAATTGTATGGAACAAATTATACAAACTGCACAAATAAGTTATTCCTATTGTCCATTAAATTACTTACTCAGGTACATTATTCAAAAACCACTAAAGTGTTGTTCATTAACGTTTAAAAAATATTTATTTATCGCTGCAAGGGGTATAAAAGTCCACTAACTAAATCTCTTTAATCCAAGTTAAAATTGTATTTCTCCACCGCCAAAGTACCAGAATCAGCGGGAAATCTCCGACATTGACTGCACTGACCATGGATTGACAATTTGAAAAATGTATGAGTTACCAATATATGAGAGTAAAAAACAAAGATTATAGACCAAACAGTGCATCTTGGTCATACAACTGGCGCTTTCTAATGTTCATATTTATAATTACATAGTAAAGAACAAAACGAAAGTCACCATTCATACATTGACACAGCATCATCCCAAAACCGGGACATTTGAGCGTCCCCGAGAAAACTTTCGGAACAGCGGGACATTTACAACAAAAAAAAAGACTGTCCTGGGAAAAACGGGACAATGGACATCCTGTCACAATTTCATTATATGGATGCTAAACATGAACTCTTACTTTAAGGGAGGAGAAAAGATTACGAGTATTTCAGTACAAAGCTCTTACGATTTTTTCATAAAGATGAAAGACAGCCGAATGGAGAATACTACTAACAGTGAACGATATAATAATCATGGGAAACCAAATGTAATAAGAACAGTTAAGTTTTGTAGATTGCGATTGGGCAGGACATGTTGGCACGAATTGGGAATGAAATAGGAGCATTGCAACTACTTGTGGGAAAACTAGAAAGATAAAGCCCAATAGGTAAGCCCTGAATAAGTGTGAAAAGAATTTCAATTTTGATTTCATGGAGGTAAATTACAGGAGATGATTGGAAAACATTAGGTGAGGACAGAGATGTATGGAGAACTTATGTCCGCGCGGTCATGAACATATGGGTTTAATAGTCCCAGTGAGTTATAATAGGGCTAGGATTTGTATGTACTAAAAGTTAAGATTGCAACATGGTATAATGAGAAGTTAGGCTTCACACTGTCCTTTGTTTTTATTTCACACACAAACAGGTGAGTAGTATAATCATAAGTTAGATTTCAGACTATCTTTTATTTTCGTTTCACACACAAGCAGTTGAATAATATATACTATCTGCATTGCAATCTTATATTTTATTACATATAATCTTAGCCCTAGTTATGATAATTATTATAATGACCATATGATATTCGCAGACCGTTTGGGCCTTAAATCTTCCTGATATTTGTCTTACATTCGAATAAAAAGCGCGAAACAAATCGCCTAGAAAACATGTCTAGGCCTGATATGCAATCCGGGTCCGTTGCGTACAAGACGCCGAAGCTACCCGGAGACTACAGAGATGGGCAAAGTGTTATATTTTGTGTAATTATTGCACATATAGAAAAAGACATATCAACTTTCGATATTACTATAAATATATATTTTTTTTTTATTCGTATTATTTTTTACATCGGCCGCGGTGGACTAGTGGTTATGCTCCTTGCCTCTGGTCCCGAG
>JASPKZ010008796.1:0-92999 GCA_030220185.1 Diploptera punctata
ACTAACAGAAGAAATTTGTGTTTTGCCAATTTAAGGGTTAAAGTGAAGAGCTACTTTTCCATTTAATAAAAATTTTTTACCTATAACAATATTTAAGTTTTATTGATAGTGACTTTCAATCCAATTTATATCTAGAATCTAAAGATTACAGTTTACTTGCGATACTCTATGGGTTAATATTAGTGATGTAAGAGATGTCAGATCTCCTTACAGTACTAGGGTTTTTTTTTTTATTTCGGTTTTAAGCTAATTCCGAAGCAAGTAGCTTTTGGAGATTGTTTTCATGGAAAGATTCTTGAGCATTTTTTCTCTCAAATTTTCATCGATTCAACTTCGTAAAGGCCATCTATATAGCATATGTTTATTCTTGTATATGTGTGTCTGTTATGCTCTAGCTACTGCAATTTTCGGAACCAATCTCAGTGCATTGCAGTCAACTAAGAAAAGTAAGTCGAGTTCGTTGACCAAGAAAATCGGACCATTAAGAGTAGAAGAGTCCACCGCTGTGGTCTCGAGGTAGCGTGCTGCCTTGTCACGCAGCGGGCCCGGGTTCGATTCCCGATCGGGACAGGCTCCTGGGTGAGGTTTTTTCGGGGATTTTCCTCACCTGTAAGACAAATATCAGAAATGTTAAGGCCCAACGGTTCCCGAAAATCATCCGGCCATCATCATCATCCTTATCATTAATCATCATCATCATCCTTCACCGGCGTGGAAAGCAATAGGAAGCTACCACACCTATAATCCCTAGTAAAGCTGCAAAGCATAGCATTAAATTGCTATGATTGCAGTGAAAGACCTGCCCTCGGGCAGAATTACTATGGATGGAAGAGTAGGAGTTCACTTGAAGCTAAAATGTAAAAATCGTTCTTGCAGCCACAATTTTCGGTTTTTCCCAACGAAAACGAAGCATACAATTGAAATTAAACGATAAAAATATTTTCGAAAATCAACGGGTTCTGACTATTACAAATGGGGATTTACCTGAAAGCCATAATTAAATATCTCTCTAGCGGCCGCCATGTTTACATACTATTTAATTAACACACACACACACACACACATATATATATATATATATATATATATCCATAGTAATTCTGCCCGAAGGCAGGTCCTTCACTGCAATCATAGCATTTTCATGCTATGCTTGCAGCTTTACTAGGGAATTGTAGGTGTGGTAGCTTCCCGTTACTTTCCACACCGATGAAGGATGATGACGGTGGTGACGATACTGATAAGGATGATGATGATGGCCATATGATTTCGGGGACCGTTTAGGCCTTAAAGTTTTCCTGACATTTGTCTTACAGGTGAGGAAAAACCCCGATAAAAACCTCACCCAGAAAAACTCCCGACCGGGGATCGAACCCGGGCCCGCTGCGTGACAAGGCAGCACACTACCTCGAGACCACAGCGGTGGACATATATATATATGTGAATATGAAAGTTTTCTTGGATTTTCCGCGTCTTGGATTCAAGTTCGGTCTCTGGCCAATGATTCCGACGTTTCGGCATGATCCCACATGTCATTATCAAGGAATGTTAAGTTCGAGTCACAAGTTTAGGTCTTATATAATAAAATACTATACTCGCTGTGGTCCGTTTCCGAAGACGTAGCCTACACCCATCCAAGGTTTGGATGGGTGTACGTCTTCGGAAACAGACCACAGCGAAAACTCTATGTATTTTATTATATAAGACCTAAACTTGTGACTCGAACTTGTCATTCCTTGATAATGACATGTGGGATCATGCCGAAACGTCGGAATCATTGGCCAGAGGCCGAACTTGAATCCAAGACGCGGTAAATCCAAGAAAACTTTCATATTCATACTTATATCCACGAAAATCTGCAATATATATTCCGTAAACCAGAAAATCTCGCAATAAATTTGACTTGCTGGTCACTTAATTGAAGCAGTTCCTGCGTGACGTACGTTTGTTAATAATAATAATTATGCTAGCTATGGAAGTTTTATTTTTTCTATAAAACATTGAAAATTTGTCAATTTATTATTTAGTCACATAATGAGAAATCTGTTATCAGAATGCATAACTTTAAGGAACACCTGCCCATGTCACTCTGGGTGGTCTGCTTGCCTCTAGCTTTAAGTTTAATGACAGACAATGTATTACAATATAATTACAGTGTAACTGCACCAAAGAACATTTTTGCAAAGCAAATTTCTTCTCCTTCATTATTCACTTACATATAATATATTCTAAATTATACAGGCTTCATATAAAATTTTATTATACACTTACGTGGCTGTCGAGAATTACCTATAATAGCCTACCCCATACTCTTAAATTATTGTACAAGTTTTATAGAAAAATGTAACTGCAGACAGGATATTCATGCAAATGTTTGTTATTGAAATATTTTGCAATTCTTTGTTATATGTAACAGAATCTTAGCAAACTATATAATATTTTCCTTATTCTCCTAGCAGAAGCAATGGGCAATCGAACGGTTTAAGGCATAGCGCTGTTCGTAAAAAGAAAATGTTTCATGGAATTCCGCCCAGTATGGGACCGGTGCCCACCCAGCATCGTGAGGGATTTGGGTAGCTATAAGAGTACGGCTCCAGGTTGAGTGAACCAGCTATAACGGTCGGGGGATTCGACATTCTGACCATATATCACCTAAATACTGGCTAAATGATCCTCCATCTCTGAGGTTAACACGTGTGGATGTGAGACGAGCAGCTTAATTGGTAGACCAAGAGCCTTCTATACCTGCCACTTTGTTGCTAAGGATTATTTTGTTTATTCATTTTAATTTAATGTCCAAACCATTATATTTTAGCGAATTCCGAAGAAATGCAGCCAATGAGGTTGTTCTCATGAAAATAAATTACAAAAATACAAATCTTCATCGGTCTTACTTGTACACACCTAAAATGACCATGACAAAATTGTGTATATATATTTGTTATAATTAATTTTTGGACATTGAACAATGCAAGCTTAATGTGACATGATAAGAAAAATAAATGCCTGAACGGGATTTGAACCCGGACCTCTGGTTGGTACCCCAGCGTGCTATCCATTACAGTACCGGACAAATTCAATACATTTACCCTTCTTATATAATATATATATATATATATATATAGTTGGTACCCCAGGATTGGATTTGCCCGGTGGTGTAATGGATAGCACGCTGGGTACCAACCAGAGGTCCGGGTTCAAATCCCGTCCAGTCATTTATTTTTTTATCGTGTCATATATGTATTTATTTATTTATTTATTTATTTATTTATTTATTTATTTATTTATTTATTTATTTATTTATTTATTTATTTATTTATTTATTTATTTATTATAAACAACTAAAATTAGCATACACGTAAGGAGTAGTCAGAACAATGGAAGACAGAAGCTTGGAGGAAAGGGAGTGGAATAACAGAGGAATGGGATTGGCTATAGAATCGTAAGAAGTCCACAGACAGATGCCAAAAATAGACTACTTTAAAACCTAGGAATTAAGTAGGCCTATATAGCAATCAATTAAGAAAGTAAGATCGAGTTCGAATTGACCAGCAAAATCGGACCATTAGACGTGGAGGTTCGTATGAAGCGAAAATTTAAAAATCGCTCTAGCGGTACACATTTTAGTTTTTCGCAATAAAACGCGACATATCCTACTGAAATTTAAAAAAAATAATCAAATTCGACTATTAGTAGTGGGAATTCATTTGAGAGCAGTAATTTAAATATCGCTCTACCGGTATCCATGTTTTGTTTCACGCAACGTAACTGGATGCAAACGATCTAATTATCAAGGGAATGCCACATTCCTTTAATGAACAAAAATCTGTTCATAAACTCGATTTTCTGAGAAATGACTTAATTTACGCATTTCGTGCGTGTCTTGACTTTTTTATCTATAATTCTCATTCATGTTCAATTTTTTTTTACTTCCTATAATTGATCGGTACAGGGAAAGAACCAGGTAAGTATTTTTTTTGTTGAAATGGAATTTGAGGTGTCATTAGATTCCCTATAGAAAGCACTATCATTTAGAAGCATGAAACAGTAAAATATATAATTTGGTTATGTGTTTATTTACCTCTAAAGTTTGGCATACAGGCAGTAAAAGTATGTATGTTGTACAACTAAATGTACGTTTTCTAGGTTTCAAAGAAAGAGTGATATACTTAGTTTTCTCCCTGAACCCTCCTTCAGTTGATGTATTTCTGATGTATTTATCTTCTAGTCTTTTCTTAAACATTTCATACTTCGGATTTCTTCGCCTGTTAATATTCATCTGTTTGATATTGGTTAATAAAAGCTGAGGCACTCTATTCTGTATAAATGTACCACTGCTTGTTTATCAGATGACCTGAGGGAGAGGGCGGGGGGTAAATTAAAGAGCAGGAGACGGGAGAGGCGCCCTCTAGACGCCGCACCTTGTACCAACATGAATAAGCAACATGGAAACCTTCTTCAGCCTTAGTCCATCAAATTCCTTTCTCTTTCTTAACAGTTATATTCACATGATTTCCTTACAGAAATCATTTTCCATTCTGTATTTTTGTGGCCATGATGTCCAACACGTATAACATTTTTACAAGACTCTTGATTTTCTAGAATACACAAAACTCTGTTGAGAAAACGGCTAATTTCATAACTTTGATTTGCTTATTGCAGATATAAGAATGGAGAATAAAAACGTTTAATTAATTTCAATAGTTTTGTTAAACATAGATGGAGAGACTCTTTTTTCGCGTAAACGGTAATAAAGTTAAAAAAAATTACAGCGATTTAAAGGTATATTGACGAATCATGTGATTGTGGTTAGTGAAACATCAATATTATTTTTAAGAATTATAGCGAAAAGTTCAATTTGAAGCGAAATTTTACGAAAATGCGAAATTAAAACGATATGCATTAAAATAATAACTTTCAAAATGTGTTCCCAGTTTATGTGTGTAAAAAAAAATCTTATTTTGAGGAGTTTCAGGAAAGATAAGTAATTTACGAGCTAAAATATAACAATGAATGTGAATAATGATCTGTCAATTAACAGTTGTTACAAATAACAAATTAATACAATTTTAGGTATTGTATTTGTTCATTTATTTATTAAATTCATAGCTACTTTACACAATTTATAGCAATCTAGAAGCTCTAGAATAAATTAAAGTAAAATTAACCCTTAAATTGACAAAACAAATTTATTGTGCCTGTTATTTAAATGTAGCCGGCCGCAGTGAAAACGGAATCTTGTATAACTATTATTATTATTAGGTATATTGTATAATTACTTTTTTTTTTTCAAATGCCCCAGGTTTGTCTTTCGACATTCCTGGTTTCTCTCCTGGCATGGCGTACTTGTAACCCACTTCTGAGGTTGGGGCGCCTGGAAGGCGGGATTACGTTGTCCCGATGATATGATGGGTGATGATGATGATAATGGTGCGCCAGGAGAGTCCCTAATCCTAAACTTAACCTAAGATGAATATGAATGATGATGATTGCGCTGACCATATGATTTCGGGTACCGTTTGGGCCTTAAAATTTTCCTGACATTTGTCTTACAGGTGAGGAAAAACCCCGATAAAAACCTCACCAGAAAAACTGTCCCGACCGGGGATCGAACCCGGGCCTGCTGCGTGACAAGGCAGCACGCTACCCCGAGACCACAGCGATGGACTATTGTATAATTATTGGGCCTAGGATTTTTATGTACTAAAAGTTAAGATTGCAACATGGTATAATGAGAAGTTAGACTTATGACTGTCTTTTGTTTTCATTTCACATATAAACAGTTGAATAGTAGTGCCTATAATGAGAAGTAATACTTTTGACTTTCTTTTATTTGGTTTCACACACAAACTGTTGTACCTGCATTGCAATTTTATCTGTTACTGCATACAAATCTTAGCTGTAATAAGTATACACGCATTTAAATGGTTTCTTTTTGTTCGTTTTCTTCTGATTTATTTAAAATGTTAAATTAATTAATCCAACTGATGTATCCCAAAGGATACATTATGAATTTAAGGGTTAAAGCGACAGCGCTGATAGTATTTTGCGAAATAGTAAAATTGATTTTCTTTCCGCGAAATTAAAAAAAAAATTGCAAAAATTGAATGGCTCTAAACATAGACAATGTAAATTAGTACGCTGAAGGTAATCCTCTGAATCAATTCTGAAGAAAAAATGTCTGCCTAAATCGGAATTACAACCCGGACCTCCAGGTTTCATGCACTGGCGCTATAACCACAATAACTTCTTAGGCAACCGTTGTCCTAACACAAATTTATGTTTCACTTTAATACATATTTATTTATTTATTTGGAAATTTATCCACAATTACAATGGTTTCCCGTCACCCTCAAGAAATTAGCCTTCTCCAGTTGTAACGGTCCTGAACATCATCTGTAAGTCCCAGTTCACCCATACTTCTCACACCATCCATCAAATCTTCTTTAGGTCTTCTTTTTCCATACATTTTCCAGTCCAAGATCTTCTTAGGGATTCTATCAGATGTCATCAGGGATTCTATCAGATGTCATCCTCTTGAAATGTCCATACCAACTTAATCGTCCTTCTTTAATTGTATATAATACGTTTCTTTCAACTTTCATATTTTTCGTAATTTCACTTTTGCGATGATCTTCTCGTAATCCATCTCTGTTGATAATCAATTGCTGGCTTGACACCTTTTAATTGCCCATGTTCTCATCCATGTAAGATGATACTTTCTACAATAACCTTATAGATAAATATATTTTTTGTTCTGTAAAATATGTTTGTACTCCATAATACTGAGTTCAACATTTCAATTACTATCCGTCCATCTGCTATTCTTTTTTCTATTTCCAGTCGTGATGAACCTTCTTTTTCTAAGATTAATCCTAGATATCTAATTTCTTGGCATGTTCACTGCATTCATTCGTGTAATATATTGTTTATCAATATTGAATCTTAAATATTGCGTGATTATATATTATATAGTTGTTTTCTTTACGAACCAACCTTTTTATATGTAGAATAATTACCGAAATTTCAAATGATATGCCGAACTATACATAAGACATTAAAGAACAAAACAAGAAGAGATACTAGATTGAAGTTTTTATAAAACATTGGCAGTCCTGCATTACTTTATGGGAGCGAAACTTGGGTAATGACCAAAAAATTGCAAAGTAGAATACAAAGCGCAGAAATGAACTTCCTTAGAAGAACAAAAGACTGCACAAGAATGGATCGGATAAGGAATGAAGGTATAAGAACAGACTTAAATATATATCAATTGGATGAGAAAATCAGAGAATATAGAGAGAAATGGTTTACACATGTGGAAAGAATGAATGTATCAAGATTACCAAGAGCAACATTCAACTACAAGCCAAGAGATTCAAGGAATGTAGGAAGGCCAGTGAAAAGATGGACAGAACAACTGTGAGGCGGAACAGGCATTTTTCCTAGCCCGTGAAGTGAAGAAGAAGATAATTACCGTGTTTCATATTAACTATCCATAGGGCCGGTTTCACCAACAGAAGTAATTGTATTACGCCAGATTAAGCAATGCATTATACAAGGGGAAACTGCCGTAATTCCTTTAGAGAGCAACGGCTATCAACCTTCTTTAAGCAGGGGACCCAACTTTTGCGACTAGTAAATTTAATTGATACATTATTATCACTTATATAAACATAATTACTGTATAAAATGTTATTAAAAAACAAAATTATGCTAATTAGATACATACGAGAGGAATTAGGATAGTTGCCATAAATTGCGACAACGGTATATAAAACCAACTGTAGCGGCTGGAGACTAGACATACTAACCGCTTGTCGCACCTATACTAGCTGAATTAATTTTATATTTTTGGAACTGGAAAACATCAATAAAACTAAATATATGGTCACACATAGAAATGCATTACGGTATATAATGGAAATGGGCAGTAAATTACAAGTGAAGGAAAACTTGAAGAAGTGGCTGAATTAAAATACCTAGGAACAATAATTACAAACAGGAATGAAATGCAGAAAGAAATTAAACATAGGCTCAATTCTGGAAATGCATGCTATTAAGCATTACAGGAACTCTTGTCGTCCCAACTTCTCTTGAAAAACATTAAACTGGAAATATATTAAACTGTTATTCATAAGGAAGGGCATTGTGTGCAGAAATAGTTTACTATTCTGGTCACATTAATTAATAACGTTTTGGGACTGGAAACCCGAACCGGTTCTATTGCACGCGTGCGGACAACATACAATCAATCTACCGGAATTAACATGCCGTACTGCATTACAATAACAATAAATCCTATGGCGCTATAGACCTGGAAGGCCCTTGTCCTACCAGCAGACTGCTGGCCTCATACCCACATGTACCATTTATAGAGGCGGTCGTTCATCCAGCCAGTTTAGGGGTGGTATAGTCAGCACGCCGGTTCCCCCATCTGTTATAACTTTTTTATCAACCTGGAGCCAATACTGATTGCAGTTCCCAAATTTCTCATGATGCTAGGTGGACACTGGTCCCATAATGGCTGAAATTTCATGATAAAATTTCTTCCCTCATAGGAACTCAAACCAGAGCGAGTTGCATAGTTCTGCACCAAGGAATCATTCCTTAAGCCGCTCGGATGCAGCGTGGGACTATTACCGTCCCTAAGTATTTAAATTCTGTCACTTCCAAATTCCGATCCGATTGAGGGTCTTTCCACTTTTCAGCGGTTGCCCTTTTACCAGCCGGCTGCTGGCCCTTCACATCCACATGTGTCAATCACAGAGGTAGATGATCAACAGCCAGTGTAGGGGTGACATGTGGTTAGCATGTCGAGCCCCCCAGCCGTTATAGCTGGTTCCTCAACCTGGAGCCGCTACTTATTGTAGCTACCCGATTGCCTCACGATGCTGGGTGGGCACCGGTCCCATACTGGCCGAAATACCATGAGAAAATTTCTTCCCCCATGGAGACTCGAACCAGCGCAAGTCCCGTAGCTCTGCGCCAAGGCTTCTACCTTAACCGCTCGGCTACGGCGCGGGACCACTTCCATTCAGTTTGTTTTAAAATGTCTTTCTATTTCTGACCATATATCTACTTTTTATTAACATTGACTTCCAGCCCGAGTTTCTTCAATAGAATGTGTACGTTAGTTTTACATTAGATGAGTAGAGATTAGTATGTGTTTTTAAGACAAGGAAACGTTTAGGTTAATTATATTTTTACCCATATTTACTTCATGGAATGGATAAGATGAAATCTACTATACGGTGATATGTGGTCTGCTACGGTGTTCTTCGTCCGACACACATGACTGAAACCGCCATTTATTTGGGCTAGGCCCAAGATCTCGAGGAGGAACCACAACCCTCTTTGGCCCTATTCTGCCCTGAGTTGACATGGAAACTCGAGTCATGAGGAAATACATAATAGTGTCCCCAGAAATCACTACAACCTCATATTTTAATCACCTATAGTTTAGTAAAACATAATATTTCTTACTTAACATGAGATGAGGTGAAAGGTGATATAAAATGAATTAATGGAAATGAAATTACATATTCAGTGAGGGAAGATCAATGGGGAGTATTGGTGGAAATAAATTCGGGAAAAGGGCAGAAACGTGACTATTTTCAATTAATCATAAAGATATTTGAACCTTATACTTCATATTTGGAGCTTGGATCAGGAATAGTGGGGACATCCTTAAGAATATTAATTCGTGCAGAATTAAATCAACCAGGATCCCTCATTGGAAATGATCAAATTTATAATCTTATTGTTACAGCCCATGCTTTAAATTATAATTTTCTTTATAGTTATACCAATTTTTAATTGGAGGATTTGGAAACTGGCTGGTTCCCTTAATACTTGAGGATCCTGATGTGCCTTTCCCACGAATAAATAATATAAGCTTCTGGCTTCTACCTCCTTCCCTTACCTTCCTGCTAGCAAAAAGAATAATTGAAAGAAGGGCGGGAACCCCGAGAAGCCCCCAAAAAATCCCGACATGCTCGACCAATAATACCTCTCCGGAACTGCCAAGATTCGAACCTGATATCCCAATCGGGACAGCCACGCGTCCACCGAGGTAGTTTGCATATTGATTTTTATATTTCTCATTATCACCTACCACATCATCAGCATATACCAACAGCTAATTAATACCATATACCAACAGCGTGAAATATTTTCAAAGTCCTATAGAACAACAGTGCGCATGCGCCAGAGTTTATAGAGCCAGCGATAAGCCACAATCGAACCACATATCGATTATCATCCTCGATTACTATCCGTCGCTATGAAATTTAAATGACCAATGTTTGCAATAAATCCCCAAATCTATGTTAAAAAAATATATTAATAATATTAAAATTACCAAACGTTTATTAAAAATGGGTGTACACTTACTTATCACTCCCTAACGCTGATCCAACCAGCGATAACCCAAAACAGCAATAGAAAAATCATAGACTAAGTAATATACTCTGTGGAGAAAATAACAGTTAGCATCACAATATTGTCTAACAGTGTCATAATATTGTGATTTGCATATTTAAATAAATACTTCAAAATTGTCTAATAATGTTATAATTTTTTTTACAAAGATTAAAATATTAAATAATGTTAGTAAATACAGAAGAAGATCTATAGTTTACAACAATATAACTGAAAAATCAAGCGCTAGTAGAAGTGCAGTTGAGCCCAACAGCTAATTAATACCATTGATTTGTAAGTCTTATTTAATATCTGAAGATTTGAATGCTCTGATACAAAATAGCAGAGGAGCTAGAGCATCTTTTTGAATAAGGGTTTGAATTACCTGTATTGAGTTGATTCGTTTGCTTATACTATAGACCTATTTAAGATTGTAACATTAGTGAATCAATTATATTTCATTATTGATGATAGCTACAACAAACTAAGTGATGCTGTTGCTTCCAGAGCCATCTACGGGGAGTTCTTAGAAACCATCAGTTGTATTCTTATGCAAATAACGAGGTACCTTTATAGAGAGCGTATTATACTTTTTTCTAAGAATGTAATTCATTGCTGCCGCTGTATCTGAGAGACAAGTTATTGGGGCCCTAACTCAGGGCGGAGTCCGAAAACAGACAGAGACCACCCCAGATATCGATTCATTCCCCCTCCCCCCCACTGAAAAGCATTACTGAATGTAATCATGTCTCTGGAAATAAAAGGCATATTTCTATCTGTCTGTCTTTCTATCTAGCGTGTGCTCAGAAATTACAATTCAACAGAAATACACTTAACAACCCTTATAATGGCGGAGTCAATGTTCAATTGAAATTAATTCGTTACGGAATTAATTCATATATTACCGTTTTTTTTTTTATTAAGGAATTCCGAAGGAATGAATCTATTGAGGTTGTTCTCATAAAAATATGTTTGAAAAACTTTTACATATTTTTCATCGATCATATATATATATATATATATATATATATATATATATATATATTAGGCAGTAGAAATAACGAATAGCAAAAATGTATATAACCTAAACGCACATGTGTGTTGTTTAACTGATAACGACCTAGCGGCCGCATTTTTTTTTTCGAATCACACTTTGCATATAGTAATCAGTTAAAAATGAAGTAAGGTTGAGTTTGTTATCCACAAAATCGGATTATTAGAAGTTGACCTGAAGCGAATGAAAAAAAAATCTCTAGTGGCAGCAATTTTCGATTTTTCACAATGAAACTCTGTATATGATATTGCGATAAAACGTAAAAGACATTGTCAAAAAGTCAGTGAAATTCGACCATTAAAAGTGAGAGTTTACCTGAAACCCGAAATTAATAACTCGTTCTAGAAGCTGCCGTGTTTTTTTTTCGCAGTGTTAATTGCATGCTATACAAATTAATTAATGACATAAGTATGTATTCTGTAAATGGTAAAATTGCACTACAAATTCGATTTACTTGAGAATTCACCTAGTTTACGCAATTTCTGTATTGGCAGATTTTTTAAAAATCGTTACGGCTATTTTGCCACATTTTATATATTCTACGAGAAGATTTTTTTATTTATTTATTTCTTCAAAGACCCAAAGAGCAAGATTGCTCATATTAAGGGGCAATATACAAAAAATAATGGCCATGAAACAATTAACAATAAAAACAAGAAAACAAAATCAGGCATAAGTTTAAGTAATACAAACTACTATAGATGCATAATATATATACACACATATAAATACAATATTTAAACAAGATAATAATAATAATTAATTTAACAAAATTAACTAAGAAATCAATAAAAAAATATTGTTAATACAATTAGAAAAATGTTTAACATTCGTGAAATGTTGATATTCAATAGGTAAGTAATTGTAATGGTTTATTAATGCATAACGAATCCCTTTTAAACCATATTTTGTTGAGAAACTAGTATCTTTATGTAATAAAGTACAACCTCTAGTATAATAATTAAAGTAAAATAAAACATATTTTATATTGTTATTTACCAACAATTGTGGGTATGAAAGAGTCGACAAATTTTGCCCAGATGTATCTCTTTTCAGTCTTGAAGTAGAGCTCCTTTTATCTGTCTTAAAATTCAGAGCTCCTAAATGGAGTTCATCGGTGAGGACATCGTTTTAATTTAACTTATGGGTGGCATAAATTTTAATATCGTTGAAGGTGGGTCACTGACCTAACGTTGAGAACCACTGATTTAGAGTTTGAGCTAGAGAAAGGACATTGGTTATGACGGGAGATTCTTGTAGGTGAAACTGCCCGTATAACAGGATCTTGTACCTATAAATTAAACATTTGGATAACATTCAACCAGCAGAGCTTTTTGTACACATTTGTAAAGAGTGAATAATTGTGAAAGTGATACTGCTGTCGGCTTCCGCACTCTACCAGGTAACTCACAAGGACCGCTTGTTTTGGACCTTCGCCAGATTGTACCAAAACACTACATTTTACTGACATTGCAGGTCTATATTTACTGGACTTAATGTTAGCTATATAAATCCCCACTTTATATATATATATATATATATATATATATATTATATATATATATGTTATATTGCAGATTTTCGCGGATATAAGTATGAATAAGAAAGTTTTCTTGGGTTTTCCGCGTCTTGGATTCAAGTTCGGCCCCTGGCCACTGACTCCGACGTTTCGGCATTATCATTCCTTGATAATGGCATGTGGGATCATGCCGAAACGTCGGAGTCAGTGGCCAGGGGCCGAACTTGAATCCAAGACGCGGAAAACCCAAGAAAACTTTCTTATTCATATATATATATATATATATATATATATTGGATGAAAAATATTTTGTAGAACGTAACAATTATTTCAGATCCCACTCCTAAGGATCTGATTTTACTGGTCAACGAACTCTATCTTACTTTTTTTTTTAATTGACTGCTATATGTAGAGTTTGGTTTCGAAAATAAAAATGCGGCCAGTACGTTAAATCATACATATAGGCATATATATAGTTATTTATTTTGTATCCCAGGTTTCAGAATGTTTCACATATTTCTGTGTCCAAGTAATCTACTGCCATTCTCTTCCACATTTCTGTCATTTTTATCCAACTCTTGTTCCCTCATGCTGTCTAAATCGCTGTCAATTCACATTATATTTGGAACTCACTTCCCAGTCATGTCAGGGACTGTCAATTGCTATCATTATTTAAATACAAATTAACTGATATCTTAAATTCGACACAATGAAAACATTAACTGCATAACAACTTATAGAGCATTCCATTAATAATCATCTAAGAAGCTACTTACTTTATTTTATATAATTTTAATTTTATTATATTCTATGTTTTTGTTAGTATTAGCTAGTATTAGATCACATCATCGTTGTATTTTGTTTAGTCTGTATTTTAATAATATCTTAAAATTGTAATATGTGTGTAATTTTTGTACAATTATACTATTCGCTGGTTGAGTGGAAGAGAAGGCCTTATGGCCTTAATCTGCCAGCTAAAATAAAGCATTATTATTATTATTATTATTATTATTATTATTATTATTATTATTATTGGTCGTCTTCTTTTTCTTCCAGGTGACACCCGTTGTATTTTCTTTGAATCTGTCATTTTTAATGGTCATACATTTGTTTCATGAAGTCCTCAATTGAAGTTTGAACATTTATCTTCGTTTAATTATAGGCCTACTCTTTCTTATTTTATCTGTTTTAGAAATCCCAACTAAACGTCTACAAAAAAGCAGTTCTGCAGTATTGAATTTACTTGTTCTTGATTTTAATTCCCATGTGATGATCGTCTACCTCTGTGATTAACACATGTGGATGTGAGGCCAGCATCCAGCTGGTAGGCCAAGGGCTTTCTAGGTCTGTCGCGCTTGGAGTTTTTTGTTATATAGGCCTATGTCTATACATTTTTGTAATGGTTATCATCGATGATGATTTCTACAGAAATATATTAAAAAATCGTTTCTCAAAACCTAATTCCTTCCGAATCCACTAAAAGGAAGATAATGATATATGATGTTCTGAAAAAAAAAGTTTAATATTTTCTAAGTTTATTATGAGGAATCAAAAGTGCTACCACATTGAGCATATAGCCCTGATCTTGTGTCTGTTCCAATCCATGGCTATTTCGCCTGTTCTTGCATGACATTTCGAAAACATTGAAGCTGTGGAAGAGGGTCTCAAAGGATACTTCACATAAAAAAACCAGAGACTTGTACCATCGCGGGATAACATTTAAATATATTTTTCACAGATAATTCTGCAGATAGATAGGTAAATACGTATAAATGTCCGTCTTCTCTCACCGAAAGAAAATAGAGAATTAGTATATATTTGTATGTAAAAATTCGCAGGCCCCTATATGTGAGGGCTGTGTCTGGCGTAATTGGCAAATTTACATAAAAACAGTAAACAATAATAATAGGTAGAGAATGATCGTGTGTAGGGGACTTTGTGCGGGGGACTAATGAAGACATAACCATCACTGTGGACAGTTGGTGAGTAGGATCTAGACAACACAATCATGTGGACCTGGAGCAGGATCTAGTAAGCGGGGAAAACAATCTCATGGAGATTGTCTTGTTGGAGTGTCCTTCGCGTTACTGAATTGAAGCTTTTCATCTATTTCAGAATTATATCGTTATTTTGGATTTTTTTTACGTTGTATGTTCTTTGTGACTTCTATCTACTTTTGTTATAACATAGTCTGCTATTTTACACGTTTATTATTTTCAACATCGTTTTGTTTTTCTACAAGACACGTTTATTTATTAGTTTCTTTGTTTGATTGAGTATCACTAAGATTGTAATGTTCCGCGCCGTGGCCGAACGGTCTAGAAATTACGCCTTGGGCCAGAATTACTGCACATAATCCGGTTCAAGATCCCAGCGAAAAAAAGTATCTCATAAAATTTAGGCCAGTATGGATCCAGTACCTACCCAACATCATGAGGAATTTGGGAAATTAAAATAAATAGCAGCTTCAGTTAAAAATAACGGTTATAGCGGCTGAGGGATTATATGCTGACCAAATGTCACCCTATACTGGCTGGATAACCGTCCACCTATGTAAATTGCATATGTGCTTTATAGATAGGAACGGTGAAGATTTGGGAAAAAAGTTTTAAAACATATTTTCATGAGAATAATCTGATTAGCTTCATTCCTTCGTAGTATCGCTAAAAATAATTCAGTAAGGAGATTATTAAGTCGTATAAAGTTCCCATTGTGTAGCTAGAATTATTTTTAAAGTACGAAGAGCATGCCATGCGCTTGCGTTGCCAGACAAAAGTATATCCGAATTAAAATCACGCGATGCAACTAACTTATTCACTGGGACTATCGAACCTGGAGTTCATGGTCTCGCGAAATACGTTCTCCAGAATCTTTACAACTCACATCCTGAGCTAATGTTTTGCAATCGCTCACTGTATAATTCATCTCCCTCAAATCATGGTTAATACTAATCTTTCATGATTAATGTTCTCCCATCTCATTCTTGGTCTATCTCTGGGTGATTTTCCTACTAGTATTAACCAAACTAGTCTATCATCATTAATGTTCTCCCATCTCATTCTTGGCCTATCTCTGGGTGATTTTCCTACTAGTATTAACCAATACTAGCCTATCATGATTAATGTTCTCCCATCTCATTTTTGGCCTATCGCTGGGTGATTTTCTTCTGGTTTTCCTACAGGAAGCTTCCATACCCCTCTTTCATTTGCCATTCGTACCACATGTTCTGCCCATCGCTGTCTAAGATCATGTAACTCATTATTATGCAGTCGGCGAAGAAATATATAAAACAGACTGAATCTAGCCAAGCTATTGACTCGAGGTCAGTTCAGAAACACTGGAGGAACCTAATTCAAAATATGCTTTCGAACCGAGGAAAACTGCAGTGGCTCTTTGTCGTCTTAACACTGAACATGATTTACTATTACAGCACCTTCATCGTCTGGGAATTATGCAATCTTCAGCTTATCGATTAAGTAACATTGAAGACATTCTTCAACAGTGCCCAGCTCTTCAGTCTCACATAGAAGCCGATCACAACTAGGACGCCAGCTTGAAGATTCCCCCTTTTTAGTCGTTTCCAGTTGTTTATTTGCTTAGTTAATGGCACTTATATCATGTAACAAGCCATTAGGTAAATAAATAAATAAGCAGTATTCCCCATTCACCTATCTGTTCGTCTGTCTTTGGTTCTAAAAGTCTTCTAAGGACTTTATTATCAAATACTTGTAATCGTACGTCCTCTCTTAAAGTAAGAGACCATTGTTTAAGCCTTGTCATAGATATCCTGAAGAAGTCCCCTCCCGGATATCTGAATGGGGACTAGTTTACCTCTGGAAATTTTACCCCAGTGGAACGCATGTTCGCCTTTATTGATCGTTGTATTTCTGCTGTGAAAGATCATTCTTTCGACCAGGGTAGTATTTTAGTATATCCTTTCACCTGTCTGGCCTAAGGTGGCCCTTTTGGCAGCAATGCTACCGCCAGCATAGATACCGTGATCATTTAAGCATGCAGCCACTCCACCATGATAAGGTGAAGATACTTCCAGAGGGAATTTACACATATAACATACAATTTTGGTTTGAGGTAATCTGAGGCTCTTGGACACATTTATTTACCTTCGCTCTTGATACTTTGATTGATTCTATCCATTAATCCGCCGCACCTGGAGATATGGATGCCCCTAGAGGGAGTTTCGTAACCCAGTTAATTTAGTTTTGCTTACTTCAATTACAAGTATTTGAGAATAAAGTTCTTAGGAAAATTTTTGGACCAAAGAGAGATGAACAGACAGGAGAGTGGAGAATACTGCATAACAGTGAACTACATTGTCTTTATAAGAAACCTGATATAATAGCAGTTAAGTCTCGTAGACTGCGATGGCTAGGACATGTAGCACGAATGGGGAATCAAATACGTGCATGGAAGCTTCTTGTAGAAAACCAGAGGGAAAACGCCCAGTTGGTAGACCAACAATTAGGTGGGAGAATAACATTAACTATGGTTTGAGGGAGGTGGCTTGTACGGGGAATGATAGGAAAACAGCTCAGGATAGGGATGTGTGGAGGGCTTATGTCCGCGCTGCCATGAACCTACGGGTTCGATAGTGCCTGTGAGTTAGTGAGTTATTTCACTACAGATGTTAACGAGTAAAATGTGGTCAGCAGATCGCCTTAGAGAGTCATCTAATAGGCAACTAAGATATTACTTGTATGGGGAAGCACGATTTAATTTTGCTTAGATGGACTAATTTAAGCTTGAAGTTCTTTTAAGAGCGTCCCGCGGCGTAGCCGAGTGGTAAAGGCACGAAGCCTTGGCGCAGAGCTACGGGACTTGCACTGGTTCGAGTCTCCATGGGGGAATTTTTTTTCTCATGGTATTTCGGCCAGTATGGGACCGGTGCCCACCAAGCATCGTGATGCATTTGGGTAGCTACAATAAGTAGCGGTTCCAGGTTGAGAAACCAGCTATAACGGCTGGGGGACTCGTCATGCTGACCACATGTCACCCCTACACTGGCTAGATGATCAGCTACCTCTGTGATGGACACATGTGGATGTGAGTCCGGCTGGTAGGCTAAGGGCCCTCTACGCACTGTCGTGCCATGGAATTAAATATTCTTTTAAGAGCCCAAAAATCTGTAGACTCGGGATCCACGCCTTAAAGGCCTACCCGGAGGACTTGTCCCTTGGACTTTTCTTTTCTAAAAATCCATCAACCTCGGTCGGGTTTGAACTGCTTCTCTCGGGATCAGAGTCATGGAACATAACCACTAGACCACGAAAGCCGATGCCCCTGATACTAAGAGGTTTTGCAATGAGTAGGTCATGCAACAAGAATCGTGACACTGAAAACCCCCTTTTTTTATTTGGGAGATCCTTGTGAAAACAACCATTGTACTAGAGTGACAGTGAATTCTAGATCTTACTGTCTGTATATACATTGAGACTAGAAACTAGTTGCTCTATTAGCGAATTCTGAAGGAATTAATCCTTCCAAGATATATAGGGCCTATATATATATATATATATCCGTTAATACTATAGCGGCCGCAATTTTTGTTTAATCGAAACCAGACTTAGCATACAGCAACCTATTAAAAAGTAAGGTCGAGTTCGTTAACCAGTAAAATGGAACAATTAGATGTGGGAGTTCACCTGAAACAAAAATTTAAAAATCGCTATAGCGGTCACAGTTTTCAATGATTCACAACGGAACTTGGTATATACCAATAGAATAAAATGAGGGAGCCGTTCTAAAAATAATAAATAAATAAATAAAAATAAATCAGCGAAATCCGACCATTAGAAAGTGGGATTTTTCTGTAAACAGAAACTTACAATCCCTCTTTGATTTTACTGCGGTTCGTCATTTATAAAAAAGCTGGCATCAAAAATCGAGTTTCTCTAATTAAACAATAGGAATATATATTCTCTAAACCAGAAAACTGGACCATAAATTCGAGTTTGCTGACGAATTCGCATAGTTTATGTATTTCTTGTGTGACGGAATTCGTTTTACTTAATTTTGATTGAATATGATCGAAGATAAATATCAGGCTAGTGAATTTTCAGGGCTTGAATTTGCTGCCATTTTCTATACAGTTTAGGAAAGCTCTGAAAAATCTTAATCAGACATTTCAGAGCTTTCGAGAATTGAATATGAGTCCTCTGCGTGAGAGAAAACTGTATTTCTAACTTAAAATCACGACTTGCGCAAAAAATTAACTTCTCATCACATTAGAAACAATCAAGATAATTTCAGATTTATTTTTTCCTGACAGCAGCAACTTCTCCGGCACTCGTGTCGTGCGTGAAGGCTGAATGCAGGCGTAATGCAGATGTGACTCCAATGATGTTGTAGACCAATTGATTACATGAAATCATTAGAATGATTACCGAAATAGTGTCCAACTATGTTTTTATAACATTATCTAGAGGTAAAGGTAATTCTTTGTTTGTCTTCTGGCAGATTTTACTTTTGATACATTTTTTCATCAATAAATGACGGATATATATGAACTATATATGAAGTAAAAATAAGAAAATGTGATTATGCATTTATGATCTAGTTTTTAAATATGACCAAAAAGACGAAATATGACGTAATTTAATTATTCTATAAACAATTTATACAAATTGTTAATTTATATACATTTTCCAACTTTTTACAGAAATCAGAGTAAAAATTACCAAAGATCTAAAAACATGACAAATGTAACCTTTAAGACATAATAAATATCACTACATTTTCAATTTAATTTCTATATAAAAGTAATTTACTTACTCGAGACTCAAAAATAAAGATTTAAAAAATACATAACATATCATAGGGATCTGGCACCTATTCATAAATATTGTTTGGAAATTGACCGTTTGGTTACCATATCTCAAGAAAAATGTTTAAAAACAATTCTCAATGACATCAAAATTAGTTTTAATTGCATCAGTCTTTATTTTCATTCAACTGCAAAAGTTACAATTGTCACTAACATAATATTGCTTTTCATTCTTATCAGTTCCGGTGGTTTATGGGTACATTGAGATATGTAGACAGTGGCAAAAACGATCGTAATTTCAAAATTAGGAAACAAAGAATATATATGGGAAATTGTATTATTGCAAATAGGACTATAGAAACTGAAATAATTTGCCCGTAACAACCATCAGTTGTTATCCTCTCTCTTTTAAGTAAAAAGCAAAATGGTCTGAATTCCATCTAGAGTATTTTTAAATTTTTAGCGTATCTTTATTTTCCTTATTAATTTATTAAATATGTTTATGTTGGTAACTTAATTGTTTTTATTTTGTTGTTTTAACTGCACTTAGTTCCTAAGTTACACTCATATAGAACCATTATATATATATATATATATATATATATATATATATATATATATACAGATCATGGCATAACATCACATCAGTTCAATCCGTACATACATAGGCCCTACATATGCCTATTCGCTTCTGTATCCGAGGATCGTCAGATCAAATTCGTCAGATACCGATAGATTTTATTTTAGAAATTTAAAATCCAGAGTATGATTTCCTTCGAAAGGAAGTAAAGCCACTGATACCGTGTTTTTAGATTTAACAGGTAAAGTGATCCCACTACAGGCCTTAGGAGGTTTTTTGGAGTAGTGGGAGGTTAAGGCTCCTACTTTTCTAGACAATCGGCATTTTATATCAGCCGGCTTTTCAGCTCTGTGTTGACGGTCGCTTTACTCCCAGAACAAGCATCTGGTACTCATTTCGGTTAGAGGCTGAGTCGGCCATGGTGCCGCCAGAAGGCTTGGATCTGTTTAAAATCCTGACCCCCACCGAGATTCGTTCCCTCTACTTTCCGTCTTTTAGCGATTTGCCTTAATCAACTACGCTTCGGCATTCCATCTGTTTTAGATTTGATAAGTGTAAAATAATTTCAAGTTGAAATAAGAGACGCCCGAACATTTTTTTAGTCCTTCGTGCCCAGGACGTTAATGCATTTTATAATACATAAAAGCGTTGTTAAATGAAATAGTACTAACTATCTTATGTAGTGCTTGTTTATAAAGAAAATTAAGGAGATAGAATGGCCTTTGAAATAAGTACCGGTATGCATGTTAATGAATCAGTTATATTCCCTACTTATTTGTGGTTCTGATAGACTAGAAATATGTATTCCGTGTCTGATTGGTCAAGGATGTTTTTATAAAAGTTTTTTTTTCAGCTAGATTTTGATGAGAATTCGATATGGGTTATGATTATTAGATATAATTTGTAAGGTGTCCTTGTAAGGTCGTACTGCCAGTAAATAACATAATGTATACAATACTTGAGGTGGGTGGGTGGACCCCACACGTAGCATCCAGCGCACGATATAAGTTACAGCATCATCTCGAGCACATTCTCAGCAGCGGCTCCTTCCATATTAATTTTATTATTATTATTATTATTATTTTCATTATTAATGAAATAAAAATAAAACTAAGTTTTATTTTTATTTAATTAATGAATATGGATTTTCATCAAGTAAACACCAACTCAATTGTTTATTATTATTATTATTATTATTATTATTATTATTATTATTATTATTAATGTTTTAGTATATACAAGATGCACCATTGGTCTGTTAACCGAAAATGCTAGCAAAATTGACTCAATCTAACATTATATTTCTTCTTTTTATCTAGCGTATGTTATTAGATTGAATTTCAGTCGATTAGGTGTTAAGATACCTAGTTCCTGAAAATAGCCACTATTATATCGAATTTCTGACCATGCCGCAACCAATTGCAGTAGTTAACTAACTTATGCCTCTCTCTGTATGTATGTGTATATATATGGTATGATAAGAAAAATAAATGCCTGGAAGGGATTCGAACCCGTCCAGGCATTTATTTTTCTTATCATACCATATTAAGCTTGCATTGCTCAATGTTAAACATTTAATTATAACATATATATATATATATATATATTATTAATCATCATCGTCTTCAAGGATTGAACCTGTTGGTCTGTTCCGACTCAAAATTTCTCGCGCCATCTCTTTAAGGGTCGACCTATTGATTACGATATAAAACAGTTCTTGCTATCCTAGTGTTTTGGCATTTTTAGGACATGGTCTATCCAATTTATATCATTATTATTATTATTATTATTATTATTATTATTATTATTATTATTATTATTATTATTATCATTACTATTATTTACATTATTATTATTATTATCATTACTATTATTTACATTATTATTATTATTATTATTATCATTACTATTATTTACATTATTATTATCATTATTATTATTATTATTATTATTATTATTACTATTATTTACATTATTATTATTATTATTATTATTATTATTATCATTACTATTATTTACATTATTATTATTATTATCATTATTATCATTATCATTACTATTATTTACATTATTATTATTATTATTATTTATATAATAATTCATCAAAATGTCTTCTTCTAAATACATTATCTTGTTGGTGAATCCATTCTTCTCTTTCAGATATCGGGTTTCGTTTCTTGATATTCCCTGCGATCCTATAATTTCTGTTAGGCCTACATTTTCCAAAAAAAAAGCCTTTCCCTTAAAATTTACCCGGATTTTTGTCTTCAAAAATTATTATGAAGAAATTATTGTGACGGAGCATATAACCAGAAAATTATACTTTTCTACCATTTATTTTGAATATTAATGACCTATCTTATTCTACTTCACCCAGTACTGGGTGGTTTGTTTTCCTGTCTATCCAATTTATTTTTTGCTAATCTTCTTCGTAATCAAATTTCTATTGCTGCCTGTCTCTTTAGTTCAGTTTTTGCCAGAAACCAACTTTCACAGGCATGTAATTGATACTCAGAATGTAAAATTTTATTAATTTATGCTCTTCTCTATTCTTAAACATTTTCTTTTTTCAGGGAATTATTCCTGTGGTCGCCTATAGTCTAGAATTTAGGTTACGTTTAGATTTAAGGACTCTCCTGGTGATTCATTATCATTTATCATTCATCATATCGCTGGGTTAACGTAACTCTGCCCTCCAAATGATGCAATCTCAGAAGTGGGTTACAATTCCCCCGGTGGAGGCGCGTTCTAATGTTCAATGATTCACTGAACCCAAAAGAAAAATCGAATTTATGAACATAGTGAATATTTATAACAAATAATGTCCTCGTATTTATTTTTCAACGAGTTCCTTAAATACACAAATGTTTTGAATCAGGACTGTATTTCTGCCGTGAAGATCTCGCTTAAACAAGCTGCAGAACTGTTGAGAGGTGTTTTTTTTTTTTCTTTCTATGAACCCTCTGAAAAACAGTTTATTTGCTCGAAGAGAGACTAGGGCTAGGGGATATATTGCTTGCCTTTATGCATCTTGTAGCTGATGTAACTGCCATCGCATGACGAATCCTGGCGGGAAACGAGTCAATCCGAAAGTTCAATGTTTTCAAAATAAACGTTGTTTTCAGTTTTAATACATTATTATTACCATTACTACTACTTCTATTATTATTATTATTATTATTATTATTATTATTATTATTATTATTATTATTATTATCTCTCTCTCTCTCTCTCTCTCTCTCTCTCTCTCTCTCTTTTCTCTTTCTTTCTTTCCTTTATGATGACAAATAATGCCCTCGTATTTACTTTTCAAACGAGTTCCTTAATTACACAAATATTTTAAAATCAGGACTGTATTTCTGCCTTGTTTCTGTATTTCTCTTTCTCTTTTCACTCTCTCTCTCTTTTCTCTTTCTTTCTTTCCTTTATGATGACAAATAATGCCCTCGTATTTATTTTTCAACGAGTTCCTTAAATACACAAATATTTTATAATCAGGAATGTATTTCTGCCGTGTTTCTGTATCTCTCTCTATCTCTCTCTCTCTCTCTCTCTTTCTCTCACTCTCCCCCCCCTCTCTCTCTCTCTCTCTCTCTCTCTCTCTCTCTCTCTCTCTCTCTCTGAGCAATATGTTTAGACCATTCCAGTGGTATTTGTTTGAGTCTTTCAATTTGCTTATATTAAAATAAATGGTTTGTATGCAGATACAAAAAGGAAAGAATGGAGAATGCTGAGTTTGCAGTGAAAGACCTGCTCTTAAGCAGAACACAATGAATGAATGCGTTATATTAGATTGGAGAATACTGAGTTTGCAGTGAAAGACCTGCTCTTGAGCAGAACACTATATACGAGTATGAATGAATGCGTTATATTCGATTTTAAAGCTAATTTTAATAGTATAGTGAAATCCAGACAGTTCAGATAGGGACCGGCACTAGAATTCCATCAATTCCAGGAGACAATGGCAGAAATGCCATAATACATTCTGGTGGCTTTGGGTAAAAAAATGTCTCCCATGGGGATTCGATTCAGCCTGGGTCCCGTAGTTCGAATAACAGTTGATAACCAATTGTTGGATCTGCGTTACAATGATTCTATACAACAATTTTTTTTTTCAAATGCACCATGTTTGTCTTTTCGACATTCCTGGTTTCTCTCCTGGCATGGCATACTTGTAACCCACTTCTGAGGTTGGGGCGCCTGGAAGGCGGGGTTACGTTGCCCCGATGATATGATAGGTGATGATGATGATAATGGTGCGCCAGGAGAGTCCCTAATCCTAAGCTTAACATAAGATGAATATGAATGATGATGATTGCGCTGGCCATATTATTTCGGGGACCGTTTGGGCCTTAAAGTTTTCCTGACATTTGTCTTACAGGTGAGGAAAACCCCCGATAAAACCTCACCCAGAAAAACTGTCCCGACCGGGGATCGAACCCGGGCCCGCTCCATGACAAGGCAGCACGCTACCCCGAGACCACAGCGGTGGACCTATACAACAAAAATTGAAACATGTATATTTTTAAAATAGAACATTTGATTTATGATGTTGGAATTGTGTCCGGTTATAAGAGGAGTTGAGAGAAAGTTGGTAGCGCGCGTGATGACTCCCCTAATAAACATGTAACATACTCGTCAAATTATAGGGATGTCGGCGTGGCGTGCAAACAAAAGGGTTTCTCAGGTATAAGTTTTTTCTATTTTTTTTTATGTCCCGCGGTGTTGGATTGCGCCAGAGAATGTTGAATTCTTAATCTGCACCCACAGATGTTCGACGGCTTGATCTCGCTCACCTTACAGCTTTATAATAAAATCTTACATGCTTCATTCTAATTGAAGTAATTGCGCTAGCTCATGTGGTAGCATGCCTGCTTTCTGGCTAGAGGACCTGGGTTCCATAGCCGGCGGATTGTCATTTTAATTCGAGGGGTAGCATTGTACAGTTTTGAATGTTGTAGGGGTAGTGACGTGTATATAACCTCTCCTACCAAATTCTCATCCTCACTTTCTCGAGGTACAACCTGTTTTCACAAACGAGGCTCTGAGGACCGAGTCACGACGGTATAACCCGAGTTTCTAACATTGTTTCTAACATTGTACGTTTAGCACTCTAACCAACTGAACTACTCAGGTATCCTAGCACTAACATATATTTTTCATATATATATATATATATATATATATATATATAGGGATGTATGGAAAGCTTATGTCCGCGGCCATGAACCTGCGGGTTCGATAGTGCCAATGATTAAGTATATATATATATATATATATATATATATATATATATATATATACATGCACACTTAATCTGTCCGCGCGGCCATGAACCTGCGGGTTCGATTTTGCTTATATATATACTAAATCACTGGCACTATCGAACCCGCAGGTTCATGGCCGCGCGGACATAAGCTCTCCATATATATATGGTATGATAAGAAAAATAAATGCCTGGACGGGATTCGAACCCGGATCTCTGAGATCCGGGTTCGAATCCCGTTCAGGCATTTATTTTTCTTATCATACCATATTAAGCTTGCATTGCTCAATGTTAAACATTTAATTATAACATATATATATATATATATATATATATACATACATACATACATATACTTAATTACAGGCACTATCGAACCCGCAGGTTCATGGCCGCGCGGACATAAGCTCTCCATACATCTATATCCTGAGCTAATGTTTTCCAATCATTTCCTGTATAATCTACTTACTTCAAATCATAGTTAATGTTACTCTCCACCTCATTCTTGGTCTACCAACTGGGCGTTTTCCCTCTGGTTTTCCTACAAGAAGCTTTCATGCACGTCTTTCATTCGGCATACGCGCAACATGTCCTAACCCATCGCATTCTATGAGACATATATATATATATATATATATATATTTTAATTCTCAATTTACACGAAAGATAGCGGGATATCGTTCCAACTGCCATATAGTGGCTACTATGAAAGTAAGCATTTTTGTAAAAAAAATATTCACCTTATAGCATCAACGCTTGTATATTTAAATGTTATAACTTATTTTTGACATTTGGCAATGAAGGCCAATTATGACATGATCATCCCGGCTCAGGCATTTATTTTTCTTTTCATGTCATAATTGGCCTTCAATGCTAAATGTCAAAAATATAGTTCATCATCATCATAGTACATTCACGAATTTAGGCCATTTGTTGACCTGTTTCGGCCTCAAGAGAAACACCATCCAGAAGTCTTTTGAGTGGACGTCCTGGTCTTCTTCTTCCTGCAGGTTGATATCTTAACATTTGTTTGGGTATTTTACAATATTTAAATATTCAAGCGTTGCTGGTATAAAGTAAACATTCTCTTTAAAAAAATGCTTACTTGTTATAGTAGCCACTAGATGGCAGTTGGAACGATATCCCGCTACCTCTCGTGTAAATTGAGAATACTATATACATACAAAAAATAAATGTTTGCGTTTGGATTTCTGAATAGCTCAGATGGTTAGAGCGCTAAACGTATAAAGTTAGAAACTCGGGTTCAAATCCCGACTCTGACATGGGACCATTTTTTTTCGCATTAGACAAAATTCAGCATTATAAAAAACTAAAACTAATTAATAATCATAGATTATAGAGTACCGTATATGTCTTTTTACGTACCTTGGATTAATTGTAATTTCGCTGCCGTTAAAAACGTATGTTAGGCGCGTATCCTGAAATTAAAGTATGCAGTTTCGGTTTCCGCTCACTAAATGCACTCTCGTCCACATCCTATGATTCCCGGTAAATTTCATTCCACACTATATCATGTTGTCTTTTTTAAACTGTCCAGACAACCTGAATATGTCTTGGAATCATTATTCCGTAGGGATTTAGCAACAGTTAGAGCTTGACATTGGGTGCATCGGTCCGGAAATTTAGAGATTTATCTTCAATCACATTCACTTTTTCGTTTAATAACAATGATACATACGTTTTAGCCATCTTTATTCCGTAAAATCAGAACGCTACCTCTTAAAGATTGGTCTCAGAACTTAAACTAATATAATGGCTATTTATAAGACAGGTATCTGTATTTTGCATAACGGGTGTGCAGTGAGGCTGAAACAAAATTTCAGATACAGGCAGGAATCATTTCTTATTGTTTTTTTGGCCTGACAGGAATTCAATGAAGTGTATACTAATTTATTTCTCTGACTTTCCGTTTTATAAAATGTTTTGTCATGAATTTTGTAGAAATATCTTTCCGTTCCGCGTTGGACAGATTCCGTTTTATGCAAAATAAATGCACGTAAAATTACTATTATTTCTCCGGAACCAATAAATTTGTTCACAGTGGACAGAATTCCGCATTATTCACGTTCCGGATTAAACAGTTTTTACTGTATGTATGTATGTATGTATGTATGTATGTATGTATGTATGTATGTATGTGTGTGTGTGTATATATATATATATATATATATATATATGAGAATACTACATGTATAGGAAAAATGTATGTTTTGTTGGAATTCTTGGGTAGCTCAGGTCGTTAGAGCGCTAAACGTACAGAGTTTAGAGACTCGGGTTCAAATCCCGACTCAAGCATTCATTTTTCTTTTCATATCATATATATATATATATATATATATATATATATATATATAAAGATTAATAGCATTCTGTCAAGCATTGTGTAAGGTTAGTTTAGTCTATTGCATATTCATGTAATAATTTATCACGCTTCACAGTATGGTAACGACTACAGACTTGGTTATAGAGTTCGCATACACAAGTTTCTCCCGGTTCGTGGAATCTCATGATTACACATATTTTATGGTGAACTCCATGTATGGCAATTTGTGTTATGATGTGCCGCTGATTCTTGTTCTCTCTTGTCCAGTCCCTGCATGTCAAAGTATATATCTATTAGATTGGTCTATGAACTAGCCAAGGAAACGTTCTTTCTAGATGACCTAAGACTAAAGAGAGCAAGAGAGAAATTAAAAATTGAGTTTCTCTTATTTAAACTATAACTAACTAGCTCACTGGCACTATCGAACCCGTAGGTTCATTGTCGCGCGGACATAAGCACTCCACACATCCCTATCCCGAGATGTTTTCCATTCATCCCCTGTATAATCTGCCTTCCTCAAATTATGGTTAATGTTATTCTCCCACCTCATTCTTGGTCTACCAATTGGACGCTTTCCCTGAGGTTTTCCTACAAGAAGCTTCCATACTCATCTTTCATTCCCCATTCGTGCTACATGTCCTGCCCATCGCAGTCTACGAGACTTAACTGTTCTCATTATATCTGGCTTCCTATAAAGACCATATAGCTCATAGTTATGAAATCTTCTCCATTTACCTGTCTGATCATCTCTCTTTGGTCCAATTTTCTTTCCTCAGAACTTTATTCACAAATACTTGTAATCTCCTTTCGCCCCTTAAAGTAAGAGTCCATATTTCGCATCCATAGTCCACCGCTGTGGTCTCGAGGTAACGGGCCCGGGTTCGATTCCCGGTCGGGACAGGCTCCTGGGTGAGATTTTTTCCGGGTTTTCTTCTCACCTGTAAGACAAATATCAAGAAGCTTAGAGCCCAACGGTCCCCGAAAATCATCTGGCAATCATCATCATCATCATCCTTATTATTATCATCATCATCATCCTTCACCGGTGTGGAAGGCAGCGGGTAGCTACCACGCCTATAATTCCCTAGCAAAGCTGCAAAGCATAGTATAAAAATGCTACGATTGCAATGAAAGACCTGCTTTCGGGCAAAATTACTATGGATGGATGATATAACTGGGAGAAATAGCCTATAACTTATTTAAATTGTATATTCCGTAAATCAGCGAAGTCTGGCCATAAATTCGACTTGTTGTGGAATTCACTTAGTTTACGCAATTCCTGCATGTCAGATTGTATTTCTTTCTAGCTAGAGAAATGTCCACTAGCGAGGGAAATTTCCACTGGCGAGCATGGTAATCAACGGGGCTGACTATACGAATGTAAATTTGAACGGTGTAGCCGGGAAGCGCGGTAGGCTAGTTTATTACTAATATTGTAATCTGAGTTAAAGTTAAAAGTGTATTAAGAGAATAATGGCGGTGATTATTTTTATATATTGCAGTTACAGAAACTGGTTTTGTGTATGTAGGTTATTAGAGGCGGTTTATCGGCATGTCATACAGTCCTTACGTGTTTCACATTCCGCAACATAAAGTCACGTCCCAAACTACTAACTTGCTTGCAAATCTACTGCTCCTCATGCAAATCTACAAGCTGAAAATTAATAATAATAATAATAATAATAATATTATTATTATTATTATTATTATTATTATTATTATTATTATTATTATCAGGAATATTCCATGCTACAGTGATTTTTCTTCAACCCAAATTGATTTGTCGCCAGAGGTTTCTGTCTGAAGCATCTTCTTCCCTAAAATCTCTAGCTTCCATACTTCTCCTCACTCTATCTATCCAACGTTCTCTAGGTCTGCCTCTTCCATTAGCTTTTTAATCAAGGATATTCTTTGGTATTGTTACGAGGTATCTATACCATTTGAAACGTTTTTCTTGTGTTTTTTCTATTTTTTTAACTAGCGTATTGTGCTGTTCTGATGTTATCCCGTCTTGAAATTTTTGTCGATCGCCTCCAAAAATCCATTTCTACTGCTAACAACCTGTTGGCTTGTTGTCTTACTGCCCAGATTTCGGACCCATATAATAAAATGCTTTGCAAGAGGGCTTGAAATATTGTTTTCTTCATTCTATATAGTAGACTATATTGCTGTTCCAAAGCACTGAGTTCAACAAACCAATGGTTCTTCTTCCATCAGTTATAATGCCAGTCAGTCAATCAATAATAATAATAATAATAATAATAATAATAATAATAATAATAATAATAATAATAATGTAGACCATCTTCGCTAGGTTTACCGTACAGGCCACATGCCTAAAACGAATTTGTTCATGATGATGATGATAATAATGTAGTATTATTAGGCGATAACAAGGAGATACTAAGACGCCAACATACACTTTATATTGACTAACACTAGGAAATTGGGACTGGAAATAAATTTCAATAAAACTAACAAGGAAACTGTCAACTATTGCATGTCTAAACCTACCTTGAAATTCTTTCAGAGGAGCGTTGTGATGTATCAAGACCGACCAAAAAATATTTGCCGTTTTTAACTGCAAGGAAATAAAATGCAGCGCCAAATCTCTCATTTAAATTATAGCCGAATAACACAACTCTAGAATTGGTAGATCGAATAACCCTCACTACCTGATGACTAAGAAATGTCTAGTTGGTTGACACAGGAGTTTGGGCCTATGACCTCCCGAATAAGTGTCTCAAACGCTATCGCTGAGACAGCTCGCTCATTAGAATTACTTATTACGAAAAAAAAAATTGATCAATGATGAGATGGAACATTGCAATAAAATTCGAAACAAGCAAATGTCTGAACGAATGAGTAGAATAAGTAATGGTTGGTCAGCGCCAAGGTTTCAATTCTGGAGACAGTTGTAGCAAGAGAACAGAATGGGGACTAATGTTGCAAGGCACAAACAATGCAGATGTAGAAGAAGAAATCAGTGGTGTTGATAGAACCGCCCGCATGACACGACCATTTCCGGAGATTTTCATCCCCCTGATGAAGGTGTCAGATGGTAAGCGAGACTGTTGCACGCACCCCCGACCATTCTCACGTGTGAATCCCAACAAAATCTGATATCTTCTTTCTCACAGTCAACTTTCTGGATGCACCTTCTACATTGTTTTATATACTGGAATAGGTTTTATAAGATTCATGATGTGTTCCGTTGAGGTATTATTCAAAATTAAAATATAAAATTATTGAATATTCACCTGAAATGTCCGTCTCCTCAATTTAATTAATTATTTAACTGTAGCGCTTTCAGGACTTGCCCCATCATCGGCAGGATTCAAAACTGTTTGAATCCTGCCGATGATGGGGCAAGTCCTGAAAGCGCTACAGTTAAATAATTAATTAAATTGAGGAGACGGACATTTCAGGTGAATATTCCATAATTTTATATTTTAATTTTGGAATAAGTTACATTTAACAATAATAATAATAATAATAATCTATACTTTTAATGTTCATTGTTTTATGTTCACACCGTTGAGGTTTAATTAGTTTAATTATAAAACTTTGTATACCTTTTTTATGTATTTATAAATAAATTCAATGTCAAGAAGAGTCCTGACGATGAAGCCAAGACTTCGAAAAACTTAGAAATTTAATGATGTAACGAAGATTGTGACATGGATTATTGTACTTGAGGACGACGGTGTAAAAAATGTATAAAAAGTTTTATAATTAAAATAATAATAACTCGTGGCTTCTACAGACTTAGAAGGCCCTTTGTCAACAGTCGATAGCTGCTTTCACATCCACATATGATAATCACGGAGGTTAAGATCTTACATCCAGAATTACCATCGGTTCCCATCGGGTTGCTCACGATTCGTTTCTCTGCTAAGTCACCTCGCCAGGTAGCTCAACAATTATTATCGGATGAACAGATTTTTGAGTACGCAAAAACGTATTTGAATGCAACTTTCTCAGCAGAGTACAGGCAGAGAACGACTTTTACGGTCTAATGCGTTCATAGATTCGAGCCTAAGAGTGGCATTTGTCGGGTCCCCCTGCCGTTATAGCTTGTTTTCTCAATATGTAGCCGCTACTTATTGTAGCTATCAAAATTACTCATGATACTAGGTGGGCGCTGGTCCCATAACTAACTACCTCACTGGCACTATCGAACCCATAGATTCATGGCTGCGCGGACGTAAGGTCTCAACACATTCCTATCCTGAAATAAAGTTTTCTTATCACCCTCTGTATAATCTATTTCCTCAAATCACGGTTAATGCTATTTTCCCACCTCATTCTTGGTCTACCAACTGGGCGCCATCCCTTTGGTTTTCCTACAAGAAGCTTCCATGCACATATTTCATTTCCCATTCGTGTTACATGTCCTGCCCTTCGCAAACAATGAGACTTACCTGTTCTTATTATATCTGGCTTCTTATAAAGACCATACAGCTCACTGTTATGAAGTATTCTTCATTCACCTGTCTGTCATTCACCTGTTTGGTTAAAAAAGAGATATGAACGGATAGGCGAATGGAGAATGCTGCTTGAAATTGCATGAAAAAATGTCCCCCCATGTGCACTTGAGTCAGCCCAAGTTCCGTGCCTCTGCACCAACACATGATGCTTTAAACCGCTCGGGAACGGCGCGGGTCAGAGTAATAATGATAACGATTATGCAATACAATAATGTCGGGACAAGGGATGAGATGAGGTGAAACCCTATTATTGAAGGTCTGTGGCCTGTGATCGGCTGACTAGGCCTGCCGTACCATCACAGGGACAGATGAAATGAAATGGATCTCATGAGTATGGCAAAACGGTGGAATGAAGTTCATAATATAATAATAATAATAATCGGCATCAAGGATTATGCCTTCTGGCCTGCTTCATCTCAAAGTAAGAATTACAATTGTTGTTCACGCCATCTCTTCAATGTCCAACCTATATTCCTTTTAACCTTTTGGATTATAGTGTAGAGCAGCTTTCGCTTTCCTCGAGTCTGGCATTCGATGAATGTGATCTCACCAGTTAGTTAAGTATTTTTTAACTATATTATTTAATTTATCTATATTTAATTCTTGTCTCATAGCTATGTTCCTTTTGTAGTCTACAATTTATATCCTGATACAAATCGGATAAGTCTCATTTCTGATTATTCGTTAATGTATTAACTGTCTGATGTTAAGATCCAGCATTCACTTCCATATATTAGCAAAGGCAATTTACTTTCTTTATAAAGTTTTAACAATGTTTTACATTGCGTTTCAGTGTTCTTTGTAGTAATAATAATAATAATAATGTATAACATGTATGTGTTTGTTACAGAGGGTGGAAGATTGGAGCGGGAACTAAGGTACACCCAGGCTGCCCTGGGGGAGGCTGACTCCAGTACTCACCAACTGATGATCCAGACTCCGAGGGGACAGTGAAGCGTCCCTGCTGCATCCAGCAGCTCTTCTCGCGCACCTCGAAGTACTGAAAGCTGCCACCAGCGTCACGGTGCAGTTGTTCGATATGTGAGTACTATCATTTTTTTATATTTAACAAATTTTCCCCCGAATTTACCTGACTTTAATAGTTCATGGAAAGCCTTCGCCGGCCGGGTTTGAACTCGCTATCCTCGGGATCAGAGGCAAGGAGCATAACCGCTAGTCCACCGTGACCGATTAAACTATATTAAAAAAAAAAGAGCTTAAAATAATCTAGACCACGAATTTAGATCCTTTAGTAGGGACAATGAAATAAATACGAGAAATCTCGTAAAAGGCCGGACATTGATGATATTGTTCACTTTGGATAGTAAATAACGTTAATACTAACTTGCTCATCTAGCACTAACTTTCCCATATTATCACCCTAACTTGACCTACATTAGATTGGGCAAGTTAGTATTAACATTATTGCCCATCCAAAGTGAACAATATTATTAATGACCGGACTTTTACGACATTTACCGTGTTTACTTCATTGTCCGTAATATGTATAAATATAAATACCTGTACAACAACATCAATACCATCAGTACCAGTTAAAATGCAGAAGATGAAACAGTGATTTTGAAAGGCCTCCATATTGGAACTATTTAATAATTTAGTTGAGGACCACTGACTTGCCAAGTACAAATTTTATATTTAACATCTCATTACATAACCTCAACGGTGCTTTAATATGAATTTTAAAAGTGTTGATATATAATTATACAAGCAATTAAATTGGTATGGACATGTACGACGAATGCAAGAAGAAAGGTTACCCAGAAAAACATTGGAATGGTGTCCACCTGGAAGAAGAAGGAAAGGAAGACCTCGAAACTCGTGGATGCAATAAATAAGAACTGGAATGAAAATAAGAGGACTGGAGGAAATGGAGTGGATGGATAGAGACGAATGGAGAAAAAAATTAAAACTTTAGGCATAGTAAAATGTGTAAACATTGAAAATCTGTATATAAATAAAAAAATATATAATCTAATATATAAAAATGAATGTTTGTTTGTTTGTTTGTTTGTTTGTTCCTACTTTATGCGCGACCATACCGTTCATCCGATTGTGATGGGGCTTTTTGCAAAACAATGTTCAGGAGATACCCGGGATGAATATAGGCTGTAAGAGAATTGTGATACTCAATCCTACACCCTTAAAAATCATCCTTTGTAGTGGAAACCGTGAAAAAAGTATATCTTTGGACGCTTAAATGGCTTACGCTGCCTAAACCATAACAAATGCACAAAATTAATATACACAGAATTGAATACCTCAAAAAGCTCTACAAAAAAGTCCACGACAGCATATGTTTATCTCTTACGGATAACTCACAATACCCGTTTTTGTCTTTCATTGATGCCAAGAAGATCGAGGCAAGTACGTAGATTCCTGTGCAAGCATAGCAGCACATGGCGGGTATTCTTTTACGGATAACTCACGATAACGAATTTTGTCTTTTAGCTCATTTATGCCAAAGAGATCGACATAAGTAGATTCCCGGGCAACACCGGGTAATCAGTACGGGGAATCTTAAAATAATTACGATATACATTTACAATTACTTTTCATTTTACTTATTCAACTACTTATTCATAAGAAGTACATTAATTTTCGTCTTTCAGCTCATTTATGTCAAGAAGATCGGGATGAGTAGATTCCCGGACAACGCCGGGTAAACAGCACGGGGTATCTAAAAATAATTACGATATAAATTCTTCACTCTATTCATTTAAGTAAACATAAAACACATTAATTTTCGTATTTCAGCTCATTTTAGTCAAGAAAATCGGGACAAATAGAGTCCCGGGCAACGCTGGGTATTCAGCACAGGGTATCCAAAAAATATAAATTTATAATTATTTTTCCTTTTACTTATTCAATTAAACATAAAAGCACATTAATTTTCATTTTTTTTAGGCGTAGCAGCGCACACCGGGTATTAGCTAGTGATTTTATAAAAAATAAAATGAGCTAGAAAATTGCGTAATTATTTACTTGTCAAAATTTCTTTCAAACGAACGATCAAACGTGACGTATTTCATTCTAACCATCCATCCATCCATCCATAGTAATTCTGCCCGAAGGCAGGTCCTTCACTGCAATCATAGCATTTTCATGCTATGCTTGCAGCTTTACTAGGGAATTGTAGGCGTAGTAGCTTCCCGTTACTTTCCACACCGGTGAAGGATGATGATGATGATGATTAGGATGATGATGGCCATATGATTTCGGGGACCGTTTGGGCCTTAAAGTTTTCCTTACATTTGTCTTACAGGTGAGGAAAAACCCCGATAAAAAACCTCACCCAGAAAACTGTCCCGACCGGGGATCGAACCCGGGCCCGCTGCGTGACAATGCAACACGCTACCTCGAGACCACAGCGGTGGACATTCTAACCATGGCAATATTAATAATAAACGGTATGTGTAGATGGCATTTTGAAATTGTTTCTTGTTGTCAATATTAGTATTTTTACTATTATGTTTAAGATTACTTCACATTTACATACTCCACTCTTAAAACTTAAAAAGTAAACAAACCAAAATAACTTTTTAAATCCTGAAGGTCTTTCGGAAATTGGTTCCATCATCAGCATAATGTTTATAGCTCAAAACTCTTGCTGATGATGGAACCAGTACTAATTTTATTATTTTATATAGTTAGTGTAGAAGTATGTAATGTTTGGGGGACTGGTAGAGACACTCTGGTTAGTCTTAATTTCGCCCCGACTCATCTATCAGCGCGTAACAAGTTGAATTAATGAGCTACAACATATATTTTAGCAAACAAAATTTATTTAAAACCTGAGCCAGGTTTCTTGTCCCATGTTAATTAATAAAAACTGAATATCTATTTCCGTGCACATGGCTTGTCAACTACTTCTTTCATGTAGCGATGTTTTAATTTTTTTGTCACATCTACGACAAGTATTCATATCCTCATTTGTCATGGATGATCCTACATTCCATGGGTGTACAAACTATTCCAGATCGAGGGCTTGTTCAATAAAAAATAATATTTTTTTTTGGCAACTAACCTTCATAATTTTGTAGATCCTTCTCTAAAGCAATCTCCTTTGGATGTAGTGCATTTGTCCTAAAGTTTCTGCCAGTCTGCAAAGATATGCTGGAAACCATTTTGAATGGGTCTTTCAAAATCCGCCTCCGCAGTAACGTTTTTATGTACATTTTTGGTGCATATTTAGTTTTCCTACATTTTTATGGTGTTATATATATATATATATATATATATATATATATATATATATATATATATTTCTTTTTTTTTTTTCGAAGGCCCCAGGTTTGTCTTTCGACATTCCTGGTTTCTCCCCTGGCGTGGCGTACTTGTAATCCACTTCTGAGGTTGGGGCGCCTGGAAGGCGGGGTTACGTTGCCCCCATGATATGATGGGTGATGATGATGATAATGGTGTGCCAGGAGAGTCCCTAATCCTAAGCTTAACCTAAGATGAATATGAATGATGATGATTGCGATGGCCATATGATTTCGGGGACCGTTCGGGCCTTAAAGTTTTCCTGACATTTGTCTTAGAGGTGAGGAAAAACCCCGATAGTAACCTCACCCAGAAAAACTGTCCCGACCGGGGATCGAACCCGGGCCCGCTGCGTAACAAGGCAGCACGCTACCTCTAGACCCCAGCGTTGGACCAATGTATATTAATACTACTTTTTGGATATTTTTTGTATATACATTGTACGTAGTATACATAGAGGGCAGTGGTTTTACTTCCCGCACATGGGTGTAAATGTAATATTGCAGTATAGTTATTTAGGTTGGCAATCCCGAAATGTAGGAAGTTGAACTTTCAATCATGGTCGCCATTGCTGTAAGTACGACATCGCACTATGGCGCAAAAAAGTATTTTATGGTGTTGTGTTTCCTCACCCGTAAGACAAATTATAGAAAACGTTAAGGCCCAAACGGTCCCCAAACATCATCTGGCCATCATAATCATCATTATCGTATTCGCCATGTTTGTATGAATGTGTATGTGAATGGCGTGCTTCGTCTTAATGTTGTGTTGTCTCGTAGAAGGCCCTGACATTGAGCTGATCACTCATTCTGGCAGGCACTCCATGTCTTGTATGGCCAAAAAAATATGTATGTGATCCATAGTTTAAAATCCCTCTCCCGAGAAGTCGTGGCACTGTAAGGTTCGGGTAGTTCGTGGCACCATAAAGTACCTATATAAGTGAGAGCTTAAACTGCTTCAATGGAAATATTTTTATTGAAACAATACAAAGCCATCTCGTTTCTACCACAATCACTAGAGTTACTGTGGTTAGTTCCACGGCACAAATGGAGAATGAAAGAGGAGCTTGTAGATAAATTATAGGGAAAGCTCCCAATAGGTAGATAAGAAGGACGTGAAAGAATAACATGAACTATGATTAAGGGAAGCCCCACGCCGTAACTACCGGTTTAAGGCATGGTCCCTTGGTCCAGAGCTAAGGGACTTGCGCTTGTTCGAGTCTCCATGGGGGCAGAAATGTTCTCATGGAATTTCGATCAGAATATCCAGGCTACAACATATTCGAAATACATATATCATACAAGAAATGGATGCACAAGAAACTGTTATCGATAGGATAACAAAGAGAGCTCTACATTGGTATGGACATGTACAACGGATGTCGGAAGACCAGTGGCCTAAACAGGTGTTGAATTGGATGGTACCAGGCAGAAGGAAGAGGGGGAGAATTAGAAGAGCATGGTATGAGGGAATATATGATGCCATGATGAAGAGGGGTATGGAAGATGGTCAATGGGAAGATAGGAATCCCTGGAAAGCAGGAATCAAGGGCAAACTGCTGTAAAGTGGAAAGCCTGTATTAAGTAAGTATTTCGGCCAGTATAGGAATGGTATCTACCAGCATCGTGAAGAACTTGGACAGCTACGGTAAGTAGCTGCTCCAGGTTGAGAAAACCAACTGTAAGGTTGGGGGACCCGCCACGCTGATCACATGTCATCCCGACACTAACAGGATGTTCGTCTACCTCTGTGATTAACACATGTAGATGTAAGGCCAGCAGTAGCCTGATAGACCAAGGACCTTGTAGACCTGTCGCGCCATGGAGTTAATGTTTTGAGGGACGTGAATTATAGGCCTACATGAGATAATTGAAAAAAGATTAGCTCAGGATAGGGATGTATGGAGAGATTATTTCCGCGCGGTCATAAACCTCATGGTTCTATAGTGTCAGTAAGTTAGTTATATATTATCGTGTAGGTATATTAATTTCCTCACTTCATATATATAATCATCATCATTGTCCATTCACGAATTTAGGCCAAGTGTTGACCTGTTTTGGCCTCAAGAGAATCATCATCCAAAAGTCTTTTGAGTGGACGTCCTGGTCTTCTTGTTCCTGCAGGTTGATATCTATCTATCTATCTATCTATCTTCGGGTTTTTACAGCTGCTGCCGTCTTCCCGTGCCAAACCTCCAAAGCCTACGGTCTTGGGCATCTTCGATGCTTAGCCCTCTAGCTTGCATTACTGTCTTCATGTTTTCCTTCCAAGTTAACCTTGGTCTTCCTCTTTTCTTCGTTCTGTTCGGATGCCATTCATATAGTTGCTTGGGCTATCGCACATCTTCCATTCTTAAAACATGTCCTAACCACTTTAACTCCTTCTCCTCAATTCTTTCAATTATGCTTTCGTCTGCTTCCATTATGTTTCTAATTTCCTTATTTGTGACACGTTCTAATTTAGACTTTCTGGCACTTCTTCGTAAATAATCCATTTCTAGAGCTATTAGTCTATTCTTGTAGTACTTATTGATTGTCCATACCTCACTTCCGTACATTGCAACAGATTCCACCAATGTTTTACCAATATATTTTTTTGTGTCTTTCCAAATATGCTTATCCCACCATATGGAATTTAATGATGATATTATTTTGCTACTCAATTCAATTCTATGTTTTATGTTCTCTTTTCCTATACCTTCGATGTTATCCATAATTATTCCCAAATATTTAGTTTGTTTCACTTGCTTTATTTGGATTCCTTCTTCCAATATTATATTTTCTCTTTCATTGCTATTTATTGCCAGATATTCTGTTTTTTGTAAATTTACTGTGAGATCCCATGATTCATATGTGTTTTTCAACCTTTTTATCATGAATTCCATATCAAATTTGTCTTGCTCTAAAACCAGTTGATCATCGGCAAATTGTAATGTCATCAAAAATCTGTTGCCTATTGGGATCCCCATACCTTTGCAGCTTTGTTTCCATTTCGTTAATATAAATTATACATAAATATTAAATAAAATTGGTGATAGACTGCACCCTTGTTTCAATCCCTTTGAGGTTTTTATAGGATTAGACATTATATTTCCCATTTTAACATAAGCGGAGTTATCTTTATAGATTTGTTTAATAATTTCTATTAGGTTTCTGTCAATATTGTATTTCTCCAATACTTCCCATAATTTGTTCCTCGGAATTGAGTCATAAGCTTTCTCTAAATCTATCATTGTCAATGGGTTTCTTCTCCAACTGCAGTCCGTTTTTCAATTAACTGTTGTATTGCAAATATATTGTCAACACATGACCTTCCTGGTCTGAATCCATTTTGATCTTCTCCTAATTTGTCTTTAACATCTTTTTGTAACTTTGTTTTTAATAACTTCGTAAATATTCTATATAATGTGTTATTTATACTTAGTCCTCTGTAGTTTTTTGCGTCTCTTCTATCGCCCTTCTTGTATATTGGTACAATGTAGCTTATTTTCCATAAATGTTGCTTTTGTCTTTCATACTTTTTTCTGTCCGGCTTTGATTGATTTGGTCTTTTAGCATTTTGTTTTTTTTTCTAATGTGTGGGGAGCTGGCCCACAGCATAAACCCCCAACCTGGAGGACCAGGAAAATTTCTGTCTGGGTTTTCCTCCCATAGCCTTTGAAGATCCCTCTTCACCGCAAGGCAGCGTTTCTCTATTTCCCTTAGAGATAGGGTTGCCTCTTCCGCCAGATCCGCCGACTCTGCCGTTGAGGTCTTCACCGTAACCCTGGCTAGGGACCCTTACAGAGTACTATCAGTCGGAGCCAACTGAACCCTGGTTTTTTAACGAGGTTGTTACTCCTCCCCCTCCTCCTTTCTCATCCGGGCTTGGGACCGGCCATGGCGAGGTTGATATCTTAACATTTATTTTAAAATACAATAGGAAGTAACATTAAGAGGTTTCTTTAATAATTAATAAGAATGAACAGACAAACTGTTTTAATTATCTTAACATTTGTTCGGGTATCCTGTGATCTTCCATTCGATGAACATGTTACATCCATCTTGACTTATAATCAGAAATTTTGTTTTCTAAAGGTTCCATGTGTAATTCTTCATTTTTTTATGATCTAGTAGTGTGTATCCTGCAGTCCTCCGAAGGTATCTTATTTCAGCAGATCTAAGTCTCTGTATATCCTTCTGTTGCAATGTCCAAATTTCGCTACCAAACAAAAGAGTTGGAAGAGCCAGTGTTTTATACACTTTTTAGTCTTGAATGTTTTTTGGACTAACTGTTATTAACCATAAAATCCTTTAAAAAAATTATATTTTTGCATTTACAGCCTTTTCTTCTTCATATGAGATATTGCATCCTAGATATGTAAAATTATTCATCTGCTCAAAAATTTTATTTTCAAGTACAATTTTACTTCTAACAGAATCTACACCTTGAAGTGCCATTTTTTTTCGTTTTCTCTGTAGACATCTTCAATCCATATTCTTCTCTAATACTTTATATATATATATATATATATATATATATATATATATATATATATATATAGCACAATAAGGGAAATTATGCGAGTTGAAAAAAAAATGTTAGGAAAATAGAAGAAAAACGTTTGAAATGAATGGAAGAAGAGGGAATAACAAAGAAGATCCTTAATTGGATAGCTAATGGAAGAAGTGGAGGAGGCAGGCCTAGAGAACGATGGATGGATGAATGGATGGAGTGAAAAGAAGTATGGGGATAGAGATTTGAGGGAAGAAGATGCTTTAGACAGGAGCCTCTGGCGACAAATCACTTTGGGTTCAAGGAGAAACACTGTATTGTGGAATATTCCTATATATATATATATATATATATATATATAATTTGAAGATTGTTAAAAATAATTTACAAAGAAGTGATCAGTTTCCCTGATAATAAAAAATCCCGCCCTCCTAACAAAGTAAGAGTGCAGCACATGTAATAAGTGTTTGTGGTATGCAATTAAGTATATACATGAAACTGGCAGGCCAAAATATCTAGTTTCACGATCCCCATGTTAGGAATTCCATTTTGTTCTACTGCTTGTTTAACATAAAAATCAACTTTCAAGTGTTCAAAATGAATATTAATGTTTTCCCGATCTCATTAAACCAAGCCAATCTCATCTGCATTAAAAACACAAACCAATATGAATTCCACAGTGACTGATCAAATATATTACACCAAGCAAATTAAAAATAAATTGAAAGTTACTAAAAATTACTCGTAAATAACCCAATATCCATGTTAAAAACACACATAATGCGGTAATTTGTGGTAGAAACCTGTTTCTTAAAATACTTTGAATAAACTGTAGAACACAGAAACACTTAAAAGTTTGTCCATTCAGATACTAAGTACCTTCATTTGTTTAAATTTATAGGTTCCATAGTATTTTAATTTGGTTACAAAACACAGTCAGATCATTTGTAATAAGCAGATGCACATTTAATGATGCTTGTTCTTTTTTATCTGTGCTTTTTTTATATCCGCTTTAACATCTAAGATCGCATTGCATCTATAGTTAACTTTAACTTTGATATTAGTCGTCACACTGGAATCGCGGAAACTAAGAAAATTCCTCAGAGAAGTCGAATGTATGGTTCGATATTGCAGCTTTAAGAAATATATCTTTAAAATTACAATTAATAGAGAATAATTTCGGCACGTTTGGGGCCGTTGTCCACCCAGCATCATGAAGGATTTTTGGGTAGCTATAAGTAGTGGCTGCAGGTTGAGAAAACTAGCTATAACGGCTGGGGAAACCGACATGCTGTCCACATCTCACCCCTTTACTGGCTAGATGTGAGGTCAGCTTCCGACTTGTAGGCCAAGGACCTTCTACTCATATCGCGCCATGGAGTTTTTAGAAGCACAAATCCACGCCTTTTAGAGCCTATGTATCCGAGATATATTAAAAGCTTTAATTTGATGTTACGGATATAAAAAAAAATATTAAGCTGTTTTTTTTTCTGTTTGTTTCAGAAGTTGGAGACTGAAAGACATGTGTTATTCGCCCAGTATTCCGAACTTCGATGTACATTATATAGACCAAGTAAGTATTATACTATACTTTACTGGTTTTCAAACATTTTTGGGCCCTAAATTTGGATCAAATAGAAGAAAATAGGAATTAGCAGATTAGAATTTCTAATTACGTAATTAAAATTTCTATGTAAATAAATGTTTGTTTTTACATTACTTCTTCTTCTTTTTCTTAATCATAATTTGTAGGATTTTAATCCTGTTTATTTCCAAAATCACTCCTCGGAGGAAGACGTATTGGACTTTTACATTACTTAAAATTTCGTTATATGATTACGAATAAATGTATTTTTAGTGGCATAAGTCATATTTTATTTCCTTATTTGTTCATATTTCACAGTATAGTATATATTTTGACACAATTTTAAAATATCACATATATTTAAAATACTGAACATTTTATTTGAAATATGTTCCATATTTTATGGTTTCAAAGTTATTCTTGTCAGATAATAATTTAAAATTTATCTATTAGCATCTGTATTTGAAAGCTGGATTCTTGAATTTATATGAAATGTCGAAAACAAGTTATGTTATATATATATATATATATATATATATATATATATATATATATATAATTTTCTTTAATGCTGAGCCTCCTCAATCAACTTATGACAATAGAATTTCTTATACCTGACCACAGCAGATCTGGTCCTGGCAATTAGCAGAAACACTGTAAGTAGTCACAGGGTTCAAAGAGTTAGCCTAACTTGTTCTATGCAGTAGTTCACGAACTCATCACTCTTGTGTGAGCTTTTAGTACATCTTCAGTGTGTTTATACATTTGTCCATTTGGTTCGTTAAATGGTTAAAATAACACTAGATCGTAAATCGTATCTGCAAAATTACGATTGTTTGTAAGTAATTTTCCAAATTAGCCTAAATAGGAACAACAAATGGGAAAGTATTTTTTGTAATGCCTGCCAGAAAATGTTTGCATCGCTTCTATAAAAAAAATTAGTCCATATTTTGAGAATTTTTAGTCCATCTGTATATACATTTTTATTACTTATAAATCCTAACCCTGATAATTAGTCTTCAAAATAAATGGTAGAAAAATATCCTTTTTGGCTACATACCTGTATAAAGTCACAATAATTTAAGTTAAAATTATGGGGATAAAATTAAAAAGACTGTTTTGAAAGATCTAACAGAAATTACAAGATGCCAGGACTATTATTATTATTATTATTATTATATTATTTATTATTATTATTATTATTATTATTATTATTATTATTATTATTATTATTATTATTATTATTATTATTATTATTCTACAGATTGTTATAACTGCTGTCGTTTCTCTGTTCCCAATTTCCATTCCCTTCTGTGTAAGCAGTTCTCTTGCAATCACCTTCCTTTCATGGTTTCCAACTGTATTTAGGTCGTCCTAATCTATTTCTGATGGAAAAAAATCCAAAGGACAAGTTCTCTGGTAAGGACTTAAAGTCATGTGTCGAGTCTGAAGATTTTCAGGCTCGTAAAAGAATCGCAATCCTGAATAAAAATGCTTCTGTGCAAAATTTAACATATCTTCTTCCATCCTAGTAATACCTTAGTTGCTTACTAGATGTCTCATTGAGGTGATGTGCTATCCACTTGCTACTCGTTGACATATGTACGTAAATAAGTATAACTAAATTAGTCTGGTTAGGAAAATGTACGCTAGGGGAGCACCCATGTCCTCACAGTGGGACGAATGGGAATCATCGAATGTCTTTCTCCTTGGTGATATCATTCTAAATTCTTCTTTGGCCATCTTGTGTAGCACCAGGAAGGTCGTTAAACCTAACATACATGTCGTAAATTTAAGACCAAGGGCGATCACAGGAATAAGGAAAATTCCTGTGATCTGATCAGGAATCGGACCCGGGACTTCTGACCACTGACCACAAGACCATGAAGCTAGTCCGATAGCAAACTTTTACTCCCTAAAATCTAACTTGATTCCTCATTCTAAAAGAATGGTTTGGCCGATATTTGAACTCTGAACTTCAGAAAACAAAGTACGCTTGTTATCATATAGAATGAGCTTCTATTTGTAAGATGATTCTCCCAGTTCGCTAACTCCACCCGTGCGACGCACCCACGTTACACGGAGGGGCGGAACCCTGTGTTTATATCGGCGCGTGGGTACAGCGAGCATCTTCCGATAAAACCAAGTAACATTTATTAATTCTCAAACGTTTATGTGTTATTTATGTGTGGATCACCGGTTTTCCCAGCTGGTTATCTCATCTCTTTATAGCCAACTTCATATCTTGCCTACAATTAACTAACTCACTGGCGCTATCAAACTTGAAGGCTCATAACCGTGCGGACATACATTTCTATCCTGAGTAAATGTTTCCAACATTCCTTCTATAATTTACTTCCCTCATATCTTGGTTAATGTTATTCTCCCATCTCATTGTTGACTTATCTTCTGGGTACCTTCCCTTTGAGTTTCTTACATGTCCTTCTTTCATTCATCACTCGTGCCACATGTACTGCCCATCTCACTCTTCTTCTTCTTCTTCACTTCCTGGTATAGGCATTAGTTGCCTGTTCCGTCTTCACTAAAATAGATCTAAGACCATCTCTTCCGAGGAAGTTCGACATCTCTTCCCAATAGAAACCCGGACAGACGTAACCAAAGAGAACTCATCTCACTCTACGAGACTTAACTGTTTTTATTATATCTGGTTTCCCACAAAGATCATGCATGTATATCTCACTGTTATGTAGTATTCTCCATTCATGTATCTGTTCATCTCTCTTTGATCAAAATTCTTTTCTAGGTACTTTATTCTCAAATACTCGTAACCTCCCTCAAAGTAAGAATAACCGTTCTTATATATTTTTATTTTAACATTTTAATAGTAATAATATACTTACTTACTTACTTACTTACTTACTCACTGGCACTATCGAACCCATAGGACATAAGCTCTCCATACATCCCTATCCTGAGCTAATGCTTTCCAATCATTCCCTGTATAATCTACTTCCCTCAAATCATAGTTAATGTTATTTTCCCACCTCATTCTTGGTCTACCAACTGGGCGCCTTCCCTCTGGCTTTCCTACAAGAAGCTTCCATGCAAGTCTTTCATTCCCCATACGTGCAACATGTCCAGCCCATCGCAGTCTACGAGACTTAACTGTTATTATATCTGGCTTCCTATAAAGACCATGTAGTTCATACTTTTTTTAATAGGAATATTCCACACTACAGTGGTTCAACCCAAAGTGATTTGGCTGTTGCATCTTCTTCTAAAACTTCTTGCTTCCATATTTCTTATTCCATTCATCCATCCATCCATCCAACCAACGTTCTCTTGATCTATATTTTCTTTCTTCCTCTAGCCACCCATTTAAAAACTTTGGTATTATATAGTATCATCTTCCATTCGCATGAGGTGTCAATACAAACTTTTAGTTTTTTTTTTTTCATTTTTGCCAATATGTTCCTTTCGACCTGCATAATTTCTCTTACTGTTAATATTTTATTTTAATTCCTGCAGTTGAATTCCCAGATTTATCTAAAATTGAACTTAAACATTAAATATTTTCAACATTACGTATCAGAATCACACTTTAGCTCTTCTGACGTACATAATGAGAGATATTACGTTTCATTAAAATTTATTTGCAGTCTCTATTTTTATATTCTACCATTAATTTCCTTATGTTGCACCATCCGGGACCTGAGCAATCACTACCTGATCGTCTGCGAATAGGAAATTATATACGTAATATTTTTATTCTATTTGAATCCACATGCATTTGCAGTGTCTTGACCAATTCTTTGTACAATTTAATTAATCAATATATATTTTAAATAGTGTTAATGATAATTAGACTGCGGGGAAATAGTACTGAGATGTGAAGTTCTTCTTCTTCTTCTTCTTCTTCTTCTGCTTTTCCCCACTTATAGGTTTGCCGTCTTCAGTTTCCATTTATATCTATCATTCCAATCTCCCTCTTCCAAATTCCTATCAATCGTTATAGTTCTGACGTAGGTTTTCCATTTCAATCGTGGTCTGCCACGTTTATTTCTTCCAGGGGTGACCATTGACCATTGGTATATATTTGTTGGCCATCTTTCATTTTCCATTCTTTGTACATGGCCATACCATGTGAACTTAGGAACAAAATAATTTAGTTTGTTACAAGTGATATCGAGCTGGCTCAGGCAATGTCAAGACAGACGGCAAGCTAGTGATGCCTATTACTCAGTGTACATGGTATAGTTTGCTTACTCTGACAACTGGTACATACTACAAACATACATATTCACAACTGTATTAATTCACCTGTTTTTCAGCACTAAAATGCTGATACTATAATCGTGATGTAATTGCCGTACTCCCTGTGTTTCAGTCGTTTGCTCAGAATAGGGGTGTGTGGAGAGCTTATGCCATGAACCTGTGGGTTCGATAGTTCAGTGAGTTAGGTAGCTTAACCACAGGTCTAATATATGTTATTATAACGTCTCACCTCATACGAGGTTTTGAAGTTGTCCCTCGGAAAGTTAGAAAGAGTTAATGCTGTTTAATATCATCAGGTGAGAGTCTGTACCAATACCTCGAGAGTTCAACGTCACAATAAATTCTGAACTCTAGAGAGGCTAAGTTGCTATTTTAGTTGCAATATTCAATATCATATTGTTAAAATGTATTTTATTCTTGAGATAAATAGGCACGCCACTGAATTTTACACAGTGCGCAAGCGTACTTAATATTCATGGACATTATTGCAGGGCGCAATAAAAACAGACGATCGCTACAACACGTAGAGGAGTAATGTTGATAGAGAGACAGACGGCACGCACTTATTTCAGTGGCGGCTCCCAACACATTTACTTTCATAAAATATTGTATTCTGTAACTGTTATTCCTGTATCTAAATGAGAACAAATACCTACAATTTATGCGATTTGTGAAAGCAGTAAATTCCTGCTACAATCCAGTTCGATGTATTTTGCTTCACCTTTGGTCTAAGAATCTAAATAATTATCATAACCACCTGACTCTTGTTTTTATCTGCTATTTAAGTAAAAAAAGTAAAGTGATCCCACAACAGGCCCGGAGGCCCTTGGGGTAGTAGGAGGTTAAGGCTCCCACTTTTCCTAGACAATCGGCACTGTATGTCAGCCGGGTTGTCAGCCCTGCGTGACGGCCGCCTTTACCCCCAGAACAAGCGCCTGGTACTCATTTCCTTTAGAGGCTGAGTCGACCCCAGGGCCATAGTGTCGCCAGAGGGTTTGGGCCAGTTTAAAAATCCTGACCCCAACGGGACTTGAACCCTCGACCCTCCGGCTTGTAGCTCAGTGCCTTAACCACTACGCTACGGCGTGCCCCTATCTGCTATTTAGTGATCGAAATATCTTCAACTCTCCAGCCACAGATGTATTTATGTAATGTATGGATGTTCGTTTTGTGTTTTCCAGATATTCGAAAATATAATTCCGTGTGCCATTATAACTCCGTTGGACTGCACAGATGTATTTATGTAATGTATGGATGTTCATTTTGTGTTTTCCAGATATTCGAAAATATAATTCCGTGTGCCATTATAACTCCGTTGGACTGCACAGATGTATTTATGTAATGTATGGATGTTCGTTTTGTGTTTTCCAGATATTCGAAAATGTAATTCCGTGTGCCATTATAACTCCGTTGGACTGCACAGATGTATTTATGTAATGTATGGATGTTCGTTTTGTGTTTTCCAGATATTCGAAAATGTAATTCCGTGTGCCATTATAACTCCGTTGGACTGCACAGATGTATTTATGTAATGTATGGATGTTCGTTTTGTGTTTTCCAGATATTCGAAAATATAATTCCGTGTGCCATTATAACTCCGTTGGACTGCACAGATGTATTTATGTAATGTATGGATGTTCGTTTTGTGTTTTCCAGATATTCGAAAATATAATTCCGTGTGCCATTATAACTCCGTTGGACTGCACAGATGTATTTATGTAATGTATGGATGTTCGTTTTGTGTTTTCCAGATATTCGAAAATATAATTCCATGTGCCCATTATAACTCCGTTGGACTGCACAGATGTATTTATGTAATGTATGGATGTTCGTTTTGTGTTTTCCAGATATTCGAAAATATAATTCCGTGTGCCATTATAACTCCGTTGGACTGCACAGATGTATTTATGTAATGTATGGATGTTCGTTTTGTGTTTTCCAGATATTCGAAAATATAATTCCGTGTGCCATTATAACTCCGTTGGACTGCACAGATGTATTTATGTAATGTATGGATGTTCGTTTTGTGTTTTCCAGATATTCGAAAATATAATTCCGTGTGCCATTATAACTCCGTTGGACTGCACAGCTGTATTTATGTAATGTATGGATGTTCGTTTTGTGTTTTCCAGATATTCGAAAATATAATTCCGTGTGCCATTATAACTCCGTTGGACTGCACAGATGTATTTATGTAATGTATGGATGTTCGTTTTGTGTTTTCCAGATATTCGAAAATATAATTCCGTGTGCCATTATAACTCCGTTGGACTGCTTCTGGGAGGGCTCCAAGCTGCTGGGACCGGATTACCCAGTTGCTATACCGGCGTTACCGTAAGTATACATTAGGAAAGTTTTAAGATATTTTCTTCCAAACTGTCATAAATCTATCTCCCCAAGTCGCTCCTAACGGAGAGATAATTGAACAAAGGCGACGTGCAGGCAAACCCCCATTAGTGTCAGTCACTGAAAATTTGCAAAATTGTCAGCGTTTCTCTTTTTCCTCAGTTGCTCTAGTAGTAAATAAATTAAATTATACAATAATTCGTTGAAAATTATAATCAAATTGGACGGCGTTCTGCATCAACCTGCTATGCGCCATTCTGTAAATTTCGATAAAATTGCGTTTAAAGTCTATCTTCACTATTTATTGTAGCGCCAAACAAACAATACTAACGATACAATATTGCAAGTTATTTCCCTTGTTTGACAGTTATGCATCAACAATCTAAGAGCGGAAACATTTGGCGCTTAGCTGCATGATGAAAAATTTAGATTAGCAATTATGAAAATCTGGTTTCATATCCGTTTGTTGCAAAACATAGAATCTCTTATATAGGACTGATGGCGTTTGCATTTTTCATTAATACTCGTAATAGGGCTATATTTAAAGATTTGACACTAAAAGTGGGCATAACTTACTTCATGGGCCAGTGCAACCGATGCACCAAAATATAATTTTTTTAATGGCGCTTACCCGGTTGATTCATAACATCGTCCAATTAATAAATACAAAACCAACTTGTGTACTAGCAAAAAACGGCAACTCTTTTAACAATTTCTTCGCCATGTGCTTTGGAGGGTATGAGTTGGGTTTAGGTAGGAGAAAGGGAGTGCTTAGAAGAAATTATTTAAGTTTTGTCTTTCACTATACATTAATTTAACATCTCCCTGGAATAAGGATATATTCAACAATTTTCTGTGCCATTCGTAGTCTATTTAGTGGGAATGTAATAAATGACTATATATTTATTATTATTATTATTATTATTATTATTATTATTATTATTATTATTATTATTATTATTATTATTATTATTATTATTTCTACTACATCCTGCAATGAATCTTGTATGGACCTGTGCAGGGATGTGAGCCCTAAGTTGCGGTGGACCAATCTGAACCCCCACAAGCTGGTCCAGCAGATGCGAACCTTCGATATGGTGTTCCCGTTCGACACCCTCGAGGATTACATGAAAAGGGTAAGCATAAATTATTTTATTTTTTATGTAAAGAGTAAAATCTTTTCTGAAGGCCTAATAACTCATGACCCCGGATTCGACCCCATCCAGCAAAAAACAAGGTTATTCTTCACTCATTCCAGACTGCTCTTGAGGCCATTCATCCTCCTGATATTATATATTACGATACAAGAATGGAAAACTGTGTTTTACGTATGAGTTGAAATGTTTATGCCCGAGTCGTTTGCCTACAAAAAAATCACGAAATAATTTAGAATCACCATGTATTAAAGAGGTATATTAAATTGATATATGAAAAATAAAAATAAATGATTAACTAGATATATTAATATAATATAGAGTAGTATATGGAACATATTAGAAATGAAAGGAATTCCTCAACACCTTATAAGAGCCATTCAGAGTTTATATATAGAAACAAATTTTAAAATAGACTGCAGAGATAAAATTAGTAAACATAAAATAGAAATAAACCAGGGAATAAGACAAGGGTGTCCGTTGTCACAGTATTATTTAATTTATACTTGGACCATGTCATAAATGAATGGCAAGAACAAATTTATGTAAATAGTGTATTGACAACTCTGCTTTTTGTAGACGATCAAGTAGGAATGACAGCATCAGAAAATGCTTTACAACAATTCCTTTAACTTTAAATAATATCTCTCTAAAATACAATTTAAGAATATCTACATCTAAAACTAAAATATTACCTCTGAAAGGAAAATGTGCAATAAGAACAAAAATAAGTGATAAACAATGTAGTTATAGACCAAGTTCAGAATTTTAATTATTTGGGATATCATTTAGGTAAATACAGAAATTTAGATAAACACACTAAAATACAACGATTCAATTATCTAAGTGGCACAATTAAACGTACTTTATTGAATAAAACAAGAAAATACACTATTTTAAAATTATAGAAAGTATTGGCAGTTCCATCTCTTATCTATGCATGTGAAACCTGGACATTAACAAAGGCAGATAGTAAACAAATAGAGGCTGCAGAAATGAAGATGTTGAGACGTGACGATTTAATTTGTCCAAAGGACCGATAAAAAGAAAAACGAAGATATAAGAACAGAACTTAATATATTTAATCTGTGTGAAAGAATAAAATACTATCAAAATGCTTACCTTCAGCACGTATTACGAATGAATGAACAGCGCATACAAAGAAGAATGTGTAATTATAAACCAAAAGGGAGAAGATTGTTGGGAAGACCATTGAAGAGATGGAAGGACCAATTCGACCTATAATGAGATCGGAACAGGCCATTGGCCTTAATCCTTGTTGTTGATGAAGATAATAGAGTAGTAGTAAATTGTAACTTATTAATGCACAAATAATTTAGGTTTCGACGTATTAATGATTGCCATATTATTAGTGAACAAGTTATATAAAAGGAAGCAAGTCACGGTACTTGCGCGGATTCGAGTCCTCATGAAGGAAGAAATTTTCTCATACAATTTTGACTTGCATGGGTTCGGTACCCATCATCGTGAGGAATTTGGGTAGTTACAATAAATTGCGGCTCTAAGTTGAGAAAACTAATGACCGGGGGACTTTACATGTTGACCACATATCATCCCATACTGGCTGGATGATCGTCTATCTATGTAAATGTGAAGCCAACAGCCAACTGAGAGGCCAAGGGCCTTCTAGGTTGTCGCTCCTTGGAGTTACGTGGTATTCCTTTAAAATACAACATACACCATAAAGTATCTGATTTCATTCATAAATCTATTGGAGATAGTAACTTACAATTTTTGTACAAAAAAGTTTCGTTATTTAAATATATTTTTTTGGTACATAGAAATATGTCGTATTTAGGACATTATCTCAAATAATGCAGCTTTATCGGTATCAAATTTTAGCGAGATTTTTCGTGAAAATAAATGTACATATGATGCATTGAGTCATCCAGTACATAGCATACTAAAATTCCCCAAAAAATGTATGAAGTGCGGTATTTCTTTGTGTTGTCTAGAGCAGCTGTTTCATCTCGTCTGCAGCATCTGGGTGGTCCTCATGCTACCTCACGCCAGGGGTGCCCACTCCTTAGCGCCAGGGGTGTACATTCCATGCTAATGACTTGTAACATCTTGTTCCCTAACAAAGTTTTGTTTTTGGGAAATAAAACTAATTTAAAGTTGTTTAACGTAATCTGATCAAAATTTAATTTAATTGTTAATATAAATATATGTTTAAACATTTTAATATTTATAGCTTATTTATTATGAAAATACGTAGACATGCTAATGTTATATTTTGGGAATTTTTAGTGTGAAATATTTAGGCATTTTCCTGAGAATATTTTGCCATTTTCATGTGGTTATTAAAGTATTTTCGTGTGTATATTTAGGTGTTTTCGTTTTCATGTAGATATTTAGAATTTTCATGTGAATTTTTAGGCGTTTTTATGTAAATATGTAGAAATATTCATGTGAATTTTTAGGCAATTTCGCGTGAATATTTAGGCGTTCTTTGTGTGAATATTTAGGCATTTTCTTGTGGTTATTTAGATATTTTTGTTTGGTTGCTTAGAGTTTTTCATATGAGTATATAAGCATTTTCATGTTAATTTTTAGGCGTTTTCGTGTGGATATTTAGGCATTTTCTTTTGGTTATTTATTTACTTTTTTTTTTTGGTTATTTAGAAATTTTTTGTGTGAATATGTAAGGCATTTCCTTGTGAATATTTAGGCGTTTTCGTATGGTTATTTAGACAAGCCTTTTTTGTGTGAATATTTAGATATTGTAATCATTGCATATTTATTGACATAGCCTATACATTACATTGTTACATTCTGTATATTTTCATATGAAAATACTTTAATTTAAAGATAAATGAAATATAATATAGGCTATATATAAAGTCCACCGCTGTGGTCTCGAGGTAGCGTGCTGCCTTGTCACGCAGCGGGCCCGGGTTCGATCCCCGGTCGGGACAGTTTTTCTGGGTGAGGTTTTTATCGGGGTTTTTCCTCACCTGTAAGACAAATGTCAGGAAAACTTTAAGGCCCAAACGGTCCCCGAAATCATATGGCCATCATCCTTATCATTATCATCCTTATCATTATCATCATCATCCTTCACCGGTGTGGAAAGCAACGGGAAGCTACCACACCTACACAATTCCCTAGTAAAGCTGCAAGCATAGCATGAAAATGCTATGATTGCAGTGAAGGACCTGCGTTCGGGCAGAATTACTATATATATAAAGGGTATAGAGAGAAAACCAGGTATAGCCTGACAGCTTCAAGTAAAACCCCAGAAAATATGTGAACTACTGATCTTCTTCCTCTTTCACTCCTTGAGGCACCAATCCCTTTGAAGGGATGTGTGTAACCTTCATAGCTAATAAAACAAACCTCTACACAGTATTGCCACAATGCTTAAATGCATTCGTGAGAAGGTCCATAACAATAGCATTGTAGCAGACTTGTCAACTGCCAATTTTTTTATTTTTAATAGGTTTGGCAAACTGTCAGTGGAACTCCCCGTAAATACATAAGAAAAATCTATGTTGCTGAAATCATTCTAACTCACTCAATAGTGTCTATGACTAATACAGTAATACTTATGTCAGTAACATATGGCAATACCACATTAGTATATTTTTCTCTTTCTTTTACCCTCTCTCTCTAGCATCCTTGGCACACAACGCCGAAGGGCTGAAGCCAGGATTTTATTTGAAGTTGTCAGTCATTTTTCCTTGAATCCTTAGAAAACACACTTTTAGGGGTACAATATCCATATTTCCTTACCTGTATCCCAAACTACTTCTTCTTTTTCTTCTTCGGCTTTCCCCCACTTAGAGGTTTGTCATCTTCAGTTTCCATTTATCTCTATCATTCCAATCTCCCTCTTCCAAATTTCTATCATCCATTATAGTTCTGACGTAGGTTTTCCATTTCCATCTTGGTCTGCCACGTTTATTTCTTCCAGGGGGTGACCATTGGTATATATTTTTTTGCCATCTTTCATTTTCCATTCTTTGTACATGGCCATACCATTTAAACATTTGATTTACAATCCTCTTAATAACAGATGTGGTGACATTCATTTCTCTCCAAAGGAATTCATTTCTTATTTTATCCTGTCTTGTTTTTTGGAGGCTTCTTCTAAAATAATCAAATTTAACTGTTCTAATTTTATTCTTTTGTAATTCCATCAAAGACCAAGTTTCACTTCCATATGACAAAATATTCTGTATCCCAAACTTTGGAGGTAAATAAGCCAATGACTAAACTGTATCTTTTACTATTTCACACTTATAAGTGGTAGTACTTTTCATGGAGAATCTAATGACACCCCTCACATCCCATTTCAACAAAAACGTGACTTAACTAGTTCTTTCCCTGCATCTTCATATATATATCCAATAAGTCAATTTACTAAAGTCCCAACTTACAAAGTTTTGAATATTAGATTTCAATATATGGTATATTACTTGTTTTCAGGCTGGAATAAGTACGGGTTATCAGGAGAAGCCGTGTTTGGATCCGACAGACCCGGAGTGTCCTAGTACGGCCCCTAACAAGATGAGTGGCCAGGTAAATAATAAAAAATAATATTTGAAAAGAAAAATATATGCCTAGACTGGGGTTTGAACCCAGGACCTTTGACTCTCTATGTCAATGCTCATCTATCTGAGCTACCTAGGCTTCCAATCTAACAAACCCCAGTCTAGGCGTATTTTTTTCTTTTCAAATATAATTTATCCATCATTAAGATGTTTAAAAACGAATAATATTAACATTATAATAATAAAAAGTTGGAATTTAGTCGAGAACGAGTTAAACATATCCATGTGAGAGGATCATATTTTTTTTTAGGTGAAGTGTAAGGTTTTCCCGCGCCATGGCTGAGCACATTAAGACCCGGCAGGATCAAAGAAAGATGTATTTAGATTTCGGTCTCTCAATAAAATCGTAATTGCCCCTGCTAGGACTGGTAATGAAAGTAGTAATAGTAAAGCAGTAATTCAAACAAATAGAGGGATTCGCTCTGGCTTTATACTAATAGGTTTTATATTAATAATGGTAGAAATAAAATGCAGACTTATGGGACTTGTGCTAGTTTGACTTCCCAAGGGGGAACAAATTTTCTCATAGAATTTGGCTAGTATGGGACTGGTACCCACCCAGCATCATGAGATATTTTTTACTACCTACAATGAGTAGTGGCTCCAGGTTGAGAAAACCAATTATAACTGCTAGGGGACTCGACATGCTGGCCATATGTCACTGCTATACTGGCTATATGATCATTGACCTCTGTAAATAACACAAGTGGATGTGAGGCCAGTAGCCTGCTGGTAGGCCAAGGGCTCTAGACCTGTCGTGCTCTGGACGTGTAAAGTTTATGATTAATATTTTTATTTGTATTCTTCTTCTTCTTCTTCCTTCCAAGTATTAGGCCAAGGCCTGTTACGATCCTATAGAAAATTTTCCCTCCAGCGTTTGAGGGAAATTCTCGTATAAGACTTCAAAGCATAATAATAGTCCCTTCGATTGGTTGCTGGCCAAAGGAAGGCAAGACCAGTGATGGGGCTGCCACCTTATAGCATCTGGTCAGGCTCTTCTGGAGAAGAAAAGAAAATAAAGGAAAGAAGAAATGGAAGAAAGGAAAGACTCCCTAGCCCTCGGATGCCCTAATAGCATCGGCGTCGAAAAAAACACAAGAGTTAACCAAGAGAGGTTAGATAGTAAAGTTAAAAGAGTGCAAAACACAAGTAAGTGGAAGAAATGTTTTGCACAGCTTGGGCACCTTATGGTCGCCATCCACATATCCCCTAGATGAGGACCCCTGAGGGGTTTATTTGTATTCATATTTATCATCCCACTTCCCCTGAATCTTTGATAAAAGTAGAATAGAGCAGGTGCATATTACCAAAATATTGCACGTTTTTAAAACTTGTGTTACCCTCTTCAGACAATTGTAGTGAATTCAATGGCAACTGACGTAATAATTGCAACAAAATAAAATAACGTTTTAATTTTTTTTTAGCTTTCAGATAGTAGGACACTTTTTTTCTCTTCAAAATATTTACAAATAGGTTTCAATTCTCTTTAACAGAAAATATGATGTTTCTATCTTTAATACATACATAGTGTTCTGCCCAAGAGCAGGACTTTCACTGCAAACTCAGCATTCTTCACTCTTTCCTTAAACCGTGGAAAGACTCATCATGCCATGTTTGCAGCTTTACTAGGGATATATAGGTGTGGTAGCTTCCCGTTTCTTTCCACATCCCACTCTCTCTTTTGCATCTTAAAAGGTCTTAAGAATGTCCCGAAGGGCCCCAACTTGGAGGGGAGGAGAGTGGATTTGACTAAGTTAGACCCTCCAGACTTCACCGAAATTCCCCTAGAGGTTAAATATCAGTTCCATCAGGGGTTTTGACCCGATCAAAGATCTGGAAATCCCAATTAGCCTCTGCCCCCCCATATCTTTAATAAGCGTACTTACATTGTACGGTTTTATATCAGTAACTGACGTAAAACTCCAGAATGATCTTATGTTTTACAGAATGTGATATTTTCAATTCTATTTCAACAAGCAACTTGACTAGTATTAACTCTTGATTATAATTATTTTCTAGTGATTCATTATGGGGAAATTACAAAAACATGTTTTGAGTTTCATATTCTAATAAACTTTAGTCACTAATTATACAAAATATAGGTAACTGATGTAACAAATAACACTTCTGTGTGGTGTGAAAGTTTTAATTAAAATAAATAACAATTTTTTTGCTACATTTGAGTTTGTTTCATATTCTACAATGTTTTGGGATGTAAGCACTTGAAAAGTCTTTCTAATAGTCCATATACCATTTTGGGAAGCAGGGGAGAAAAGAAACTTGATTAACTTTCATGTGTTATGTTACATTTTATGCAGAATTCAACTTTTATAGCTAGCAATACTTGAGTACTAGTCCAACTAAAATCTTAAATTACTATTTAATAAGATGTTTAAAACAGAAAAGATATCAGAGATGAATTTAATGGACACTAATGTATGTGCCAGGTTCCAGACATTGGTGCAGAATTAACTGGAGGCTGCTACGGGTTTGCAGCCAAGTACATGCACTGGCCTGAGGATCTGGTGGTGGGTGGAGCTACGCGTAATAAGACTGGACACATACAAAGGTGAGTTTGATGAGCCTTCATTTATACAATAATTTTATGTATTATTATAACTGGATGGTGTAAACATACCTACAATGTAATCAGTTAATTTTTTTAATGAAAAAATATCTGAATTGTACTTAGACTTAATATGTGACATGTATAGCATAATTTGAGGAGTACAGATGCAAAAGAGAAATGCAACCTATTATGTTTTACAGAGACTATTATTAATAAATTTGATTTTAAAAAATACATGCAGAAATTAAAACTTTTTTATCTCTTCCCAAATTAATATAATCACAATAATATTAACAACAAATTGTTTATTATTATTATTATTATTATTATTTATTAATTTCTATCACTCTTGGTGGCCTAGGGATTAACTTCCTTGCCTGTGAACCCAAGAGTCGTGGCCAGGGTTGAAGTATTTAATTAGGATGAAAAAATCCAAATGATAAGTCCTTTGGGAGAAACTATAAGCTATGGATCCCAACACTGAAGATGCTTACTTACTTACTTACTTACTTACTTACTTACTTACTGGCACTATCGAACCCGTAGGTTCATGGCCACGCGGACATAAGCTCTCCATACATCCCTATCCTGAGCTAAAATGCTTTCCAATCATTCCCTGTATAATCTACTTCCTTCAAATCATAGTTAATGTTATTCTCCCATCTGATTCTTGGTCTACCAACTGGGCGTTTTGCCTCTAGTTTTCCTACAAGAAGCTTCCATGCACGTCTTTCATTCCCCATACATGCCACATGTCTCAAAAAATATTAAATTGGGATTTCTCAAATAAGTAATGGCTTATATCCCTACTAGGAGACTGTTTATGGTGATGAGCTAACCACTTGTCTCTTACTGACATCTGTAGGGATATAATCCTAACTAAATTAGCTTGGTTAAATAACTCCTGCAAGGAAGCACCCTTGTCCCATGTGGGGATGTGTGGCCATAGATACATTATTATTAATGTCTTATTAATCATGTTTTCAGAGCACATGCACTACAAACCGTAGTACAACTTATGGGGGAACGAGAAATGTATGATTTCTGGTCTGATACTTACAAAGTCCATCACGTGGATTGGACACAAGAGAAAGCTGCCTTAGTCCTCGAAACATGGCAAAGGCGTTTCTCAGAAGTAAGTAATGATTTCCTTAATGTGCATATTTTTAATTGTATATATATATATATTTTTTTTTTGTTACTTTAACTTTTAACATATCCTGCTTATATTATTTTTTTTTAAATCAGTAAAATATTAAATTTTCTGTAATGAACAGGGTTTTATTTTTTTTTTTCTCTAATTCATTCTTCCAGCTCTTAGCCATTCTATAAGCTTATTTTTAGTTATCTCAGAGAAAGTTTTTTTTTATTTGGCTGAGGGACTGCCATGAAGGCAAAGAGGAAAAAGGGAGAAAGGAAAATTGTACAGAATTTAGAGATTTAAATCAGAAAAGAGGCAACTTATTGTAGACCACAATTTCTTTTAAAAAACCAATGGATTTTTATACTAATTTAGCTTCTAATATATTGTTTATTGTTCCTAAGATCTGAGTAAATTTGGTGATTTTCTTGTTCACATTTTTTTATTTTGATAAGGTATTTCACGACCTAAATAGTAGACATTTTGTACTTGTTCTAGGCATTGATTATTGTGTATTATCTTACTTCTGATTGGATCTTCTCCTAAGAATGCCATTACTTTTAATTATTGTACTGATATTTCCATTCCAAAATCTTTTAATATTGTATTTAGTGTATATAGTTCTATTTGTAAGTTATTCTCTGAATTGAAAATTATAATTTGATCATCTGCGAAAAGTAGGGTATTTAATGTTAAGGTAATGATGATTCCTAATATATAGGCTAGGTTCCATAAATGCTTTATACGAGTTGTAATATATTATTACTGTTTGTTGGCAGGAAGTTCGTCACCAGTTACGTAACAATGGTACAACACCGTACAAAGTATTTGCTTTCTCAACTGCAACGCTAAACGATATCCTAAGTCAGTTCTCAGAACTTAATGTAGTCAAGATTGTTGCAGGATACATTTTTATGGTAAGTATAAGGAAAAGATATCTAAGACATTCTAAAGACATTGAGAAACATTTTTAAAAAGTTTCAAATAAAAATTATCCTTAAAAAATTGCAAATTTAATTTTAAAACAGAAGTAGAACAATTTAGCTGTCTAAATCAGTACATTGACAGCCAATAAATGGTTGAAATAAAGAAAAGTCCATTATGTAAGAATAACATTAGCTAAGCAAATTTCTAAGCAAGTCGAATTTATTGTTCAATTTTGCTCCTTAATGGAATATGTCCTTCTTTTCTTAATTAAATGGTATGTACTGTAAGAAAACAAATATGGTGGCTGCTGAAGGGATTTTTATATTTTGGGATTCAGGAAACTCTAACTCCCTCCATGGTATCTTTACCTTGTTGTGGTGGAGTGGCTTGCGTGATTAAATGATCCTGAGAGCTATGCCGGCGTTAGCATTGCTGCCGATAGGGTTACCCATGCCGGACTGGTCGAAGGTGATAAGCCAGACGAGAAAAGTATCTTGGTCGAAAGAGTGACGATCTTTCACCATAAAAATACAACTGTCAAGAAATGCGGACATGGGTTCAACTGGGGTAAAATTTTCCGGAGGTCAAATAGTTCCCCATTCGGTTCTCCAGGCGGGGACTACTTCAGGGAACCCATGCCAAAGGCTCAAACACAGGGACATGTTCCTAGGAACATGGAATGTTGGGACTTTATACAATAGCGGGGCACTAGAAATATTAACGCGGGAATTAGATAAATCGCCCTTGGATGTAGTCGCTTTACTTCCGCGTGGCCATGAACCTACGGGTTCGATAGTGCCAGTGAGTAAGTAAGTAAGTAAGGAAACTCTAACTTCTAATGGCAGGCGTAGCTGATTTCTTTGGATAAAATCTTTCTAGTTTTAATCAGAAGCATATAACAAGTTTTGCTGCAAAAAAATGCTCCTGCTAAAACATTTTTTTAAATTTTGCTTCATGTTAACCCTCCACTTCTATTGGTCCAATTTTGGTGGTTAATAAACAAATGTTTTAAACATCTGTCTTAATGAGAGAAATGGTCAAATGCAACCACACAATTATAATCTTGGGAGCATACTGAACCTAGCTATACAGTGGAATAAAGATGATAATTTTACTGCCGCTTGTTTTGGGGAAAAAATTAAGGGGAAGGAAAACTATTTTGGAAGATGCAACAATAATTATAGGTTGTCAAAAGAGTTCAAGTACCTGGGAACATAGATTAATTACAAATAAAAATGATGAAGTAATAGATATTGAAAGTAGAATCACAGCTTCAAATAAAACATATTTTTCACTCTTGGAAATTATAAATTCCAATTATGTACAAAGTGAGTGAAAGTAAATTGATCCCACTACAGGTCATAGGAGACCCTAGAAGTAGTGGGAGATTAAGGACCACATGCAAATACATTAGTCCCTACTCAAATTACTTCCAGTCACTGGTGAGCTGACTTTCCGTGAGCAAGTGCAAAGATCGAATTAGCTACCCACTAACTGGTCATGCATGAAAGTCATCGTTTTCGTAATATTGGCAAGAAATTACCAGAATTCTCAGCGATAAAACCACTTCCATTATTTTCGTCTGCTAGAGGAATGCATTTACGCTTGTGTCCTGCAAATAATACCATATACGATGACATCTGCATCGCGCAATATTACGCCGATTCTCCTGTCCTTCCAGTTGAATTCTTTGGTAGACTCTATCAAATTCCTCTTCTCCGCGTATACTGAAAACATGATCAAAGTCTTCAAGGTCCGACATCTTGGATAAAACAGCAAGGTTTCAAACTACATCGGTTCCCATCGGGTTGCTCACGATTCGTTTCTCTGCTAAGTAACCTCACCAGGTAGCTTAGGAATTTCAACAATTATTGTCGCATGAACAGATTTTTGAGTATGCAAAAACGTATTTGGATGCAACTTTCTCAGCAGAATACAGGCAGAGAATGACTTTTACGGTCTAATGCATTCATAGATTCGAGCCTAAGGGTCCCACTTTTTCTAGACAATCGGCACTTGATGTCAGCCAGGTTGTCAGCCCTGCATGACGGCCGCCTTTATCCCTAGAACAGCATCTGTACTCATTTCAGTTAGAGGCTGAGTCGATCCCAGGGTCATGGTGCCACCAGAGGGTTCTGTCAGTTTAAAAATCCTGACCGCACCGGGATTTGAACCCTCAAACAAAAGAAAAATAAATTAAGGATACATAAAACCATAATCAGAAGTATCTTATGCTATGGAAGTGAAGTGTGGATATTAACTAAGGAGAAAATATGTTGGGAAATTTGAGCAGAAAATACTCAAAAGAATATTTGGACCTACAAAAGAGAATCAATAGAGGAAAATACATTATAACCAGGAACTGTATGGACTGTATGAATTGATAGAAATAGTGACTCATATTAAGTTGAGAAGATTGGAATGGGCATGATATATTTATAAAATGCATGAACAAAGAATACCAAGGAGAATATTGGAGGGAAAAAATATATGGAAATAGACCTTTTGAAGAACCTAAAGATAGATGGATTGATGCGGTGACGACTGACGCCAGATATTTCTTTGGAAATAATGCATTGAAATGAATGTCTTTGGACAGAGATAATTGGAGGAAGAAGATAGAGGAGATTAGGGCTGTTATGCCATTATAGTAATAGCAGTAAGACTAGTAAGAAATGAAGTGGGTAGCTAAATAAAGTCTGGATAAACAGCATTCTGTTATATTAAATTAATGTTGGGAAATAAACTTTATGAGGTATAATCATTCAAATTCATCGGAGAACATTTTGTTTAAACAACTCACCTCATAGGATTCATGCTTCCATGATACCGCAGTTTCAAACACAGTCGTGTTCATCCTCAGCCATAACTCCGACTGACGAAATTCTTCGGCCGAGGATGAACACGACCGTGTTTGAAACCACGGTATCATGGAAGCATGAATCCTATGAGGTGAGTTGTTTAAACAAAATGTTCTCCGATGAATTTTAAGCATTCTATTACATTATATTTTATTATAAATGGAATTCAATATCCATAAATCCACAGCCTTCCTCTGTTGAACAATGTTTTGTTATTAAGTGACTGAATTTGTAGTCATCATTACTCGTCTCATCTACTGACATCTAAACTTATTGTTGTTGTTTACAGCTGGTGTATGCAGGAGTGTCATTGTTGAGGTGGCATGACCCAGTGCGATCGCAAGCTGGTGTGGGTATTGCTGGAGTTCTTCTGGTAACTATAACTGTAGCAGCAGGTCTCGGGTTCTGTGCTTTACTAGGGATTGCATTCAATGCATCCACAACGCAGGTAAGTTCCTTATACTTCAACCTTAAACATTTCTGATAACATTAACCCATTTTTATATTTTAGTCCATACTATTAAAATACATGATACAAATTCTGTTCAGGTATCAGTCATAATATAATTTTTTTTTTATAAAATTAATACTTTATGGCCATTCCATGAAGAACAATATGACACAGAACATCAATTACTTCAAATTTGTTCAAAAGTTTTTATTTAATTATTTATATCATATATAATATATAATTTATGTATAAATTATATTTATTTTAGCTATTTTTAAATTATATAAACAGTTGAAGTAGTAATTATTTGAGCACATAGACTTATTTTCAATTTTTTTCTGGTCATAAGTATAATCACAAAAAAGTTTGGGAATTCTATGCCAGGAGTGTACTTATATAAATTTAAATAAAAAAAATAAAAAGCACAAATTATTGTTGTAGTATGTGAAAATAAATATGTTGATTTTTTCACAAAAGTATGTGAGAAATGCTTTAAAATTAAATGAGAAGTTGAGGTACTTTTAACCTAAAATTTCCATATATACAATGGAAAATATCCATTAATCATTGTTCAAACAAAATAGCCAACTTACATTGTTCAAACAATATAGCCAAGTTATCCTTCAAGGAAATCAAATTATTCAATAAACTGTTAAAATAAAAAAATCTTTGTCATGTTACAAAATATCATATCCAAGAAGCAAATAGATATATTGGTTATAAACTACATTCCTATAAGGTTGAAAATATGAATACCATAGTAATTTTGTTGGCTGTACTGTTATTTTTTTGTTCATTTTAAATGTCTATTTTTTATATTTATTATTATTATTAATAGATGCTTTAGGAATGACATATGAACTTTGATATTGCAGATAGTACCATTCCTGGCGCTGGGTCTCGGTGTGGATGACTTGTTCTTGTTGACACACACGTACGCAGAGCAGGAGCAAGGTCAAGGAGGCTCACATAATCAGTATCAGTCATATGTAAGTAATTAATGCCATTTTTTATTTAAAATGAAAAATACATGCCTGAATCAGGATTTGAACACGATATCTCTGGTTCTGAACACCAGTGCTCTGACCACTGATCTACCAGGCTCCTGATTTAAATGAATATTGATTCTCTTATGTTATAATTAAGTTGGAAAGTAAACATTATGTGGTAATAATCATTTAAATTCATCGGAGATAATTTTTTGAAAAATTCACCCCATAAATTATCTCCGTTAAAAAAAATAATTATCTTATTTATATATGAATAATACATAATATTTTTATTATTCATTTCATACATCTCAATGATGGATAAACCATATTTGAAGAGAAATATAATATATAATATTGTCTGTCCAATGGATCTGTGCCCCCGTAAGATATACAAACTAAATCCTGCTTCCTTTTCTGCCTCGGCAAATCATTTCCCTCCCTGCATTCCTATTTCTCTCTCTTTTCTATCTCTCTCTTCCACTTGCACTCCCATGTTGTCAACTCGACTCCAACCTTACATTATTCAATATTCAAGACCCATGACACTGGGGGAAGTTTGGCAACATCCCTATTCGATAATTTACTGAAGCTGCTGTTTGACGTAGTGGGAGAGGAGTGCATTGAAATGGTGTGAGTATTGACGTGTACTTTTCTAAGAACGATGCCAACGCTATAGGGACACAGATCCTTGGTCCAAGTATACCATGCTACAGAGCATGGCTGGAATCATGAGCATCATCAGCAATAGTTCTACAGTCCCAAGATGGGCCTTGCTTGACATTCCTCAACATTTGCCTCCATTCTTCTCTGTCCATAGCTTTCTCTTTCCAATTCTTTAACTTCCAACAACTGACTATTCTCTTTCACAGCATCCAACCATCTTTTCTTAGATTTTCCAACAGATTACTTATCAAACATATGTCCTTCCATGACCATCTTTGGAATGCTTTGTCTGTCCTTTCTCTGTACGTGTCCAACTCATTGTAACCTTTTCAATTTAATGATTGTTGATAGCTTTAAACATATAAATAGTTTATCATAAGTAATGCCACGAGTGAATTTATCTAGAGAATTTGGAAATCAAGAGTGGCATTTGTTAGGACTATTTAACGAATAAAATTAAGCTGTTTACTCACAAATCATTATTTAACTATAGTTATTTTAAAATATTTATATATTTAATGTAAATGGTGATGTTTGAAAACAAATGAGAAACAATTGGTACGCTTAATTTGCTTCTGTTGTTCATCACTGCAACCAGATCATATTTATTATTTATTGCCAAAGGATCGCAATATTGTAAGAATGCACCCTAGTGGAGAAATTTATAACCAACATTATAGGTATTAAAAGCGAATGATGACAAATCAAGAACTTCAGAACATTTGAATACTACTACTACTATATCCTATGTCCTATGATGTAAATATGTCAATTATATTTTTCTGCAACATCATTTCCTGGAAAATAATTTGTTTAAGAAAGTGCAAACAGTGGTTTATCTTTTTTTTTTTTTTTGTGGTATAATCAATTGCTACAAATGTCTTTATATTATCTCCCGCATGCACTATGAGCTGACATTCATGCACTATATATACAATCTGGAAGCCGTATTTCTTCCAGAGTCAGTCACTGCAAAATATTGCTCTGACCTGTTCAGAATGTTAAAAAGGAGATGCTCTCTTTAATATGATAAACTTTAGTTGATAAATTTGAGGCAAAACACGACTGTGATTGGTTGTAAATAAAAAATCATTGAAATGTGATCGGTCATTGACTCCCATTTGGGGCATGAGTTAAATAGTCAATGTAAATTTTTAAGTGAAATTTAAATTTTAGTTGTCCATGATCTCTTTAAGACAGTTTCTATTTGTTTTATTAATTTAGCCTTTCTTTCAGTTTGATTTGATTCTATAATTTCAATACAGTTATGATTATTATATAGAATAAATTAATTATTTAACTATATTTTTCTCTTCAAATATGATTTATCCATCATTGAGATATATGAAATAATTATTTAACATTTATTTTTTTTATAATTTACAATACTAGTATGTAGTATTTTTGTAATCTACATATTTCTGTACAAATGTGATAAAAAATGAACAAATTAAAATTATAACACTGTTTCAGGAACAGACGGGTGTAGTGCTCAAGAGGACTGGCCTCAACATTCTCCTCACTTCACTTTGTAACTTGTGCGCTTTCTTCGCTGCTGCTATCATCCCCATCCCCGCTCTCAGGGTCTTCTCTTTACAGGTAAAATTAATCTTGCATGGCTCTATAATTTTTTTACAGTATGTAATAACCTAAAGAACCTGCAAAAAACCCTCAATTCAAGTGAACAGATTTCTTAACTGCAGTTACAAAAATAATATACCTTTTCCATAGAAGATGGCAAAAATTATTGCCACAAATGTATGAATTTTCTAACAAAATTTACACTCACACACATGTATAGCAAATGACGTAAAAAATACAATGTCTAATCACACCATTTTCTTGGCATATATCTCCATCTTGCTACTGCTTATCCGTGTTTCCAGTGAGAGGGGACCGATAGCATAAATTATTACTACAATGCACTTCAAGCCAGAAGGTCAGCGGTTCAAATCCTTCTGCAGTCAGGATTTTTAAACTGGCCTAAATCTTGTGGTGGCAACAAGGCCTTGGGGTCAGCATAGCCTCTAAAGGAAATGAGTATCAGATATTTGTTCTGAGATTATTAGTAGCCATCATGTAAGACTAACAACTTGATTGTCTAGAAAGGTGGGAGCCTTAAGATCTTACTACCCCAAGGGATTTATTTTCAAGCTGTGTTGTGGGATTATTTTACCTTTTATCGTGTTTACAGCCATTTGATGATGTTGATCATATAATTTTCTACCTTTTCGTAGTTTTTATTTTGGTGGCTCTGATTTGAACCCCATATGTAGTGACTGAGATGTGAACTAGGGACTCAGAGGTGGAGGACAATTGTCTAATCACTTGCACCTTGGAGTTGCCAGTTATTATTATTATTATTATTATTATTATTATTATTATTATTATTATTATTAGTGCAATTATTATTATTATTATTATTATTATTATTATTATTATTATTATTATTATTATTATTATCCAGATTTGATACCCAGTGCATTGAAAATTGTAATTGTTAAATTAATTTTATTTATGTAATTATTGTAAAATTTTCAATTTCAGGGCCAGGAGGGGTGGTAGTGTACAATTTTTAATTACCAGATTCCTGCATTAAATTGCAAATCCCTCAGCAGTACATATGTTGAGAAGGCATGTGGTATTGTTGTTAGCGATTCGTACATCAGATGGGGACATTAAGCCTGGTGGCAACCTTGATACTTTTTGACAGAAGGAGGCCATGTGCCAGAACTCGGTTTCGCCTTCTCACTTCTCCTCATCATCATCCCTCATACAGCAAATTTTACACTACATAAACATATAAACATAGATTTAAATTACACCTCATAGTGATTTTTTTCTATAAATGTTCAATATAAACATAATTTGAATTCCAAAAGTGTTGAACATAGACTCATCTCACACACCTCTCTGTACACAATACAAGAATACATCATCTACATAAAGTAGTCTGCTGAAATGGTGCATAATTGAAAATACTTCACGTTAATGCCATCTATCTGCCCAGCATCAAACCCAAAGCACATAAAATGCAATGGGTGGCTTCATGACATACATTATCTTTTTAATATTTACACATATCATTATTGTCATTATTTATTATTATTATTATTGTCATTATTCATTATTATTATTATTATTGTCATTATTCATTATTATTATTATTATTATTATTATTATTATTATTATTGTTGTTGTTGTTGTTGTTGTTATATTAAGTCATAGAAAAATATGTGTACATAATTAGTGTTTTGCTTATTGCAGGCAGCAGTTCTTGTGTTATTTAACTTGGGTTCGGTGCTGCTGGTATTTCCTGCGATTGTAAGTCTGGATCTGAGGCGGAGACAGTCAGGCCGTGTAGATATTCTGTGCTGCTGCTTACCAGGTGGGCAGAATGGTACAGAGTGGCCATGCTGTACCATTACAAATGTTCCAGCAAGTCAGTTGAGGTACACAGCTCGCAAGCGAGGTCAAGTTGTACCTGAACCTGCAAAGAAACTGCAGACCATCACAAGAGCTTTACCACCTGACAGACAACAGACTGTCACTGTTCTTGCTCAGCCAGTAACACCAACTCCACCTCAGACACCTGTGAGTAACAAACATACATAATTATTTTAAAAGTAAAATCTCTGTTATAAGAACATTGATGTATCCATACTGGTTGCTTCGTAGGGAATATTTTTTCTATTAGGAACTTTTTTCTATATTACAGTAGTTTTTCCTTCAACTTTTAAAAAGTAATTTAGTTTTTCAAACAGTCCTGTTTTGCGCATTTTCTTCTGTCAATTCCATTCTATTCATATTCCTCCTAATCCCATCCATCCATTGTTTCTGTGGTTTTCCTCTTCTCCTTCTGCCCTTCAGCATTCCATTCCAAAATAAGTTTTGGAACTCTGTCTTTTCTCATTCTTTTAACGTGTCCAAACCATCTCAATTTTCATTCTTCAATTACTTCAAGAATATTCTTATCTACTTTCATCACCTTTCTAATTCTTTGGTTTCTAATTTTATCCATTCTTGATTTTCTTGCCGCTCTATAGTTCATTTATACAGCCAATAATTTACTTGCATGTGGTCTTTCTAAGGTCCAAGTTTCAGCTCCATATAACATAACAATTTGAACTAATGAATTATAAATTATTCTTTTTTGTTTTATTTACAATATTTTTACTCCAAAGAACCAAATTCAGCATACCAATTAATTTTCTACCTCTAATTATTATTTTTTTTATTTCAGCTGAGCTTTTAAATTACTTTATAACCTGGATAGAGTTTTAATTTAAGAAATAAAAATTAACACTCAAAAATATGAATCTTTACTGCTCAAAAGTAATGACTAAATTCTCAATAAAAATGCTTCTGAATAGAAAATGTCAGTTGTCATGTCGGTAGCAGTGGCTATCGGCCTTCGGACAAATGAGAATTGTATAAATGGAAAGAAATGTTAACGTTCTTATTATGTCTTGAATGGGGTAATTGGTATCATACTGATGTATATAATCAGAGATCCCAGGGTACAAGTCCTGGTTCGAGTGTTAATTTTTCTTTCTTAAATAAAATTCAGCTGAGCTTATTCCCTCAGTTTCTAAAATGGATCCCAACTACTTAAATTTATTGACTTTGTGAATTTCTTCTTGTTCAACCTCCAGCTTCTCATCATTTTTCATCTTCATTGTTAAATATTTAGTTTTGTTGTATTGTTGTGTCTGCAACTCATTCCCAATGACCCCATAATGTGCTGGGATTCATTGCTTGCATATTGTTTTATTTAGTTTAACCCATTCAACTTGTATGACGTGATGTTTACGCGCACTCTAGTGAGGCCCAGTCTTCGAATGACGTGACAGTCACATCAAGCGCACGAGCTCATATATTTTGCAATAACTTCCAAACTACCCCATAGATATCTAATGTGTTAGCTTTGCTAGGTTCCTGAGAGAAAGCATATTGGATGACCTGCTTTTTTTTGTAAGAATTCATGTAATTAGAAGCTGTCTGTTTGTTGGAAATATATAGAAGAAATTTGTAGTGCTAAGTCTTTGAAATGGCGTCTAAGAGGGTGTGTGGTGATGGTCATGACGGGATTCTGAGTTTATTAGAGAGTTTTGTCCTCGAAACATTAGACAGAATACCGACAGAAAAACTGAGGAGGGTAAAAGGGCAAAGACCTAGGGAAGAAATAAAAAAACCAAGACTCTGCCTGAAGTACCAGGATGCAAGGCGTTGACTTGCAAGAACCAGATCACTGCCCTTTTCCCTATAATGCGTTCACTGTAAAAGGATACAGAAAATTATTTTTCTATTTGCTGGACATATTTATGTTTAGCTCTTTTGTGGTCTACAATAATTTCACAGATAGTAAGACAGCATATTCTACCTTCAGAATAGCTGTCGCCAAGCAGTTATTGAAGACAATTCAGCTGCCATCCTAAAATGTGAGGGCCCCCCCCCCATCAACAAGTACAACCCCTGTCAGGTTACAGGCAAGGAACTGGGCTCACTTTCCATTGTATATCCCCAGCACATACAATAAAAAGAAACCCTACAAACATGTGTTCAAAACAGAACAAACGAAGTGAAATTAGATTTCAGTGCAAAAAGTGTGAAGTTGCACTTCATGTCCTGGAATGTTTTGAGATTTAACACACCAAAATATTGCTTTAGGCAAGTACAATTATTCTGAAGCCTTCACTAAAATTTCTAAAGAAAATTATTTATTAAATTCCATTCTATGAGCATTTTTGTGTTTGCATGTAAAGAGCATGACACCTCCTGTCTTCTGTGGCCATTTAAATCTGAGTGGAGGGGAAAGTTAGCACGCATTTAAACAAGAGTCCATTGGGTTAAATGTTGATATGTTTGTAGGAATGTTGGGTTGGTTCTACTGGAGAACTACTGACACAGGACCCAGAGAAAGGGCAAGGTGTGATGAGTGGGTGTGGAGCTCGTCACATAATGCATCACTGTTGGAAATGGTCTCTCACAAGGCTTGCTACTACTCATTACTCACCTGTCATCACTAAGTCACCTGTCAAAGTAAGTCAACTTTGTTGCTTATGTCCTACGCTCTTCATAATCTATATATAAATATGCTAAGATATAACAGTTAAGTACCATTTTCTCCTCTGTTTCTCAACCATTTATTTTAGTAACCATTGACTGACTAGCTTTAGTGTTATCAATAAAACATTTTGGAAACAGTTCTGCCATTTTTAACTGCAAGGCAGTGTTTATGGTAAATCTCCATGGTGGAAGAGTTAAATTTCTTCCAGAGTAGCATGTGATGTATAAAGGCTATGTCCAAAAAATTATCTTCAAGGTACTAAAATCCAGTGCCGAAGCTCCCATTTAAACTATTGGGAAGTAATACATCCACATGTTTTTATTATTCATTTCATACATATCAATGATGGATAAACTATATTTAAAGAGAAAAATGTAAAATTCCCAATTAAAGGTTTTCTTAATAAAGAAGCCATAATTTGTAAGATTAGAAGCAATGGCTTCTTAGCATTTGGTGCACGGGAATTAACAGCATATATAAAAGAAAGATTTGCATTTAGATTGGAGTTTCTCAGGTAGCTCTCAGTTGGTAGAGCATTCACCTAGAGTGCAAAAGGACCTGGATTCAAACCCCAGTCTGAGCGTATATTTTTCTCTTCGAATATAATTTATTACATCTACATGTTTGATATTTCAAGGAAGTAACTCTATGAGGTTTATTTGAATGCAAGAGTCGGAAATCAACCGATAAGAGAATGCATTGGATCAGAAGGAGAACCAACTTGCAACAATAATGGTAAACTACTAATAGATTTTTGCATATTCAATAATTTAAGAATCACAAACTCCTTCTTTAGACACAAGAAAATACACAAATATACATGGGCAGCAAGGGGATCAAAGTCTATAATAGATTATGTACTAATTAATAATAAATTTAAAAAGTCTGTAAATGATACTAGAGTATACAGAGGAAGTGAAATTGATAGTGACCATTTTCTTGTTGAAAGCAAAATAAAATTATATCACAAACACATCAGCACAAGAAAATACAAGCAGACAGTACAAAATAAGATACCAAAAAAGTTTAAAATTCACTTATTGGAAGATCAAAGTACACAAATATTATATCAAACTAGAATAAAGAATAAACTTAAAACAAGCACGGGCGATATTGAAGAGGACTGGATAAATCTAAAACAAGCAATCATGGAAGCAGCATATGAGAGTCTCGGATATAAACAAATCAAAAACAAAAAGAGATTACGAACCTGGAATCCCGAATTAAGAAAATATTGAACAAAAGAAAAAAGCCTATAAAGTGTATTTACAAACTAAACAAGAGGAACATTATACAGAATATAAAAAACTCAGAGCTAAGGTTCGTAAATTGTCTAGAAAATACAGAAGGGATGATTGGGATAAATTTGTAAAATCCTTAGAACGTGATATTACAGGAGCACAAAGACAGGGATTTAAAATATTCAAAAAATTACAGATGGAAACAAAGACAAAATTAATGTTAATCTGATACCAAAACAAGACTGGATACTTACTACAAAAATCTTTGGTCAGAACCGAACACTCACACTGAAAAATTACTTCGAATTTGACTTGTGAAAATGAAATAGAAAAACCAGACATAACAATGGACGAACTAGAAGAAGTTTTAAAGAAGGCCAAGAACAGGAAAAGTCCAGGTTTAGATGATTTAAATTTAGAACTTTTTAAGTATGGAGGAACTGCCTTGAAAGAGAAACTATTAGAAATTTTTAACAATATTTGGCATTGTCTTAATATTCCAACGGATTGGGAAACGGGTCTAGTAATTAATATACATAAAAAAGGTCAGAAAAACAAATGTGATAACTACCGAGGCATTACCTTACTCCCATCTGCATCTAAATTATATGCCAACATAATTAAAAATAAGTTATCAGTAAGTACTGAAACATTTTGGAAGAAGAACAATGTGGATTTAGAAAAGGGAGGAGCACTATAGATGCAATATTACCTGCAACAAATTATGGAAAAAAGGAGAGAATTTAATCTCCCACTGTACATACTATTTATAGATTATGAAAAGGCATATGATAATGTAAACCGAGATAAACTTTGGCAGATACTGCATGAAGAACATATACACTCACATGTAATACGAGCCATACAAAGCTTATATCAAAATTCTAAAATCAAAATTAAATTACCAGATGGAGAAATAACAGAACACATAAACACAGGCAAAGGTGTTCGACAAGGATGTGGACTATCTCCACTCTTATTTAATATATATATTAACAGAATAGTGCAAGATGGAAACAAACAGTAAACAGTGGAATTTCAATAACTAGGAATAAAATAATTCAAACAATATTATATGCTGATGATCAAATAATATTATCAGATTCCGAAGATAGCTTACAAATAGCAGCATATCAATTATTCAAAATTGCCAGCAAATATAATATGAAAATTTCCACATCAAAATCCAAAACAATGGCAATGTGTGGAAAAAACATACAACGGGTGAAAATTGAGATTGATGGAAAAATTATAGAACAAGTGTCAGATTTCTCTTACTTAGGAAGTGTATTTGCAGAGTATAAGAGTGACATTGATTCAAAATTACAAAAATATAATAAAATGAATGGGGTAATACGAAGACATTTGGGTAAACAGATGAGAACAGAGACAAAACTAAGATTACATAACGTCACATCAAAAGCTGCTCTAAAATACGGAAGTGAAATTTGGATTTTAAATAAAAGAAACTCTCATAAACTTCAAGTAAGCCAAATGCGCTTCTTACGATCATTGTTAGGAGTTAATAGACTGGATCACCAAAGGAACACTACTATCAGAGGAAAACTTGGAGTAGCAAGTTTAAATGAAGATATCCAAAGATACCAACAAGAATGGAAAAATCATCTGAGAAGAATGGCAAGAAATAGACTTCCAAAATTGGCATTCCAATATACCCCAACTGGACATAGGGACCAAGGAAGACCAAAACATCGGTGGAAAGATCAAGACCATCTTCGCTAGGTTTACCGTACAGGCCACATGGCCTAAAACGAATTTGTTCATGATGATGATGATGATGAAGATATGTACTACTCACCTCATATTTGTAGCTTTTTGAAGACTTAAGTTTCAATTGTAGAATTTCTTGCAGTTCTGCCAATATAGAATTTGTCACAGTTATTGCATTTAATAAGAAATTTTGCCACAATATTTAATGAACATTTTAGAGATTATGTAAATAATGAGGGCATATCCAGGTTTTGTAAACACATAACAGAAGCAGGTCACCAATTTAATACAATAGATAAGATATTATCAATCTTACACAGAGAAAACAATAAATTGAAAATCAACATTCTAGAAGAGATTGAATAGTTAAAGGAAACCACAAACAAACAACTTTTGAATGAGAACATACCCAGTGACCAAAGCCCTCTTTACAATATCATTATTAACAATAATCAATAAACAGAAGATGAAACATTGCTTTCAAAAAGTCTCTTTAAAAATTATACGACTATTAGTTGAGTGAGACGGAGAACAAGGTAATAATTTATAATTTAAAAGCTTTATATTGTAAAAAACCTCAATGGAGATTCAAAATATGTTTGAAAAATTATAAAACTTATGTGTACAACAAAATTATTGAACAAGTCTCCTCATTCAAATATTTAAGATACCAGTACCATATCAGTTATGTTAATGAAATTGAAAATGATATATCAGCTAAAATACAAAATTGTAACAAGTCCATGGGAATCATTAACAGAGTTTTCATACTGTCTTAAGTGCTGAGATATACAAGAGTGATGACTTACAAAACCTTGGGGAATTAGCTTTTCTATAACACATGACATGTTGAAACTTGTGTGTTTACAGGTAGTATCGATGGTTGCTTTGGTAGCAGTTCTTGCAGCAAGTTTGTGGGGAATCAGCAGAGTGAAGGATGGGACTTGATCTCACGGACATTGTGCCTCAGAATACAGACGAACATGCATTCTTGAGTGCGCAGGGAAAGTATTTTGGGTTCTACAACATGTTTGCTGTTACGCAGGGAGACTTTGAGTATCCGACAAATCAAAAACTCCTGTACGAGTATCATGAAGCATTCATGAGAGTTCCCAACATCATCAAAAATGATGATGGTGGTTTACCTGAGTTCTGGCTGGGCCTCTTCAGGGACTGGCTTATTGGTAAGAATCAGTGTATTATATTTCCTCACAAGTAGTCTGGAACCATAATACTAAGGAATTGGCATTGAAATTAAACATCACCAAAACAAAATACATGGTCACACATAGAAATACATTAAGAAATAGAAGTGGACAGTTAATGACAATTGAGAGAAATTTTGGAGAAGTGGCTGAATTCAAATAACTAGGAACAATAATACAAAAAGCAATGAGATGTAGAAAGAAATTAAACATAGAGTAAATTCTGGAAATGCATGCTGTTACGCATTCTTGTCACCCCAACTTCTCTCAAAAAAATGTTAGACTGATAATATTTTAAAACTGTTATTCTCCCAATTATATTATATGAATGTGAAACATGGTCTCTTAACTTAAGGGGGGAAAAAAAAAAAAATTATGATTATTTGAGAATAAAGTTCTTAGGAAAATTTTGGACCAATGAGAGATGTACAGGCAGATGAATGGAGAAGACTACTTAACAGTGACCTACAGAGTGATTCAGAAATATGGCTATACGTTTGATCACATTTTGTGACGAAAATATTATTATTAAAGGAAATATGATGTTATCATTGGAAAGGGAATCCTTCAAATTACAACAATAGAACAAAACAAAACAAATCACTGCTCACGTGCAGCTTGGCAGGTTGATTTTTGTGGGCTAGCGTCAAATGTCTCCACAATTCTATTCATTGTTTCTGCATCCGTGCTAATGCGAGGCCTTCCAGGAGGTTTGATTTTCTGCATCCTTCCCGTTTCCAGCAGTCATTTTCTCCACTTACCCACAGTCGACAGCTGCAATGCTACGTCAAACTCACGTCTTGCCCATCTTGCAGCATCACAATCATTAGCATACGTTATTGCCCATGCAGCAATTGTAATTTGCTATTGCATATTCAACGCCATTTTTACTAATGACGTAAGTTCTACACTGTTTTGTTTTATTCCATTGTTGTAATTTGAATAATTGCCTTTACAACGGTAATTTCATATTTCCTGTAATGGTAATATTTTCATCACACAACACGATCAAATGTATAGCCATATTTATGATTCACCCCGTACATTCTCTTTATGGGAAACCAGATGTAATAAGCAATGGGAAGCTACCACACCTACAATTCCCTAGTAAAGCTGCAAAGCATAGCATGAAATTGCTATGATTGCAGTGAAGACCTGCCCTCGGGCAGAATTACTATGGATGGATGGAGATGTAATAAGAACAGCTAAGTCTTATAGGCTGTGATGGCCAAGACAAATGGTACAAATGGGGAATGGAAATTCTTTATTGGAAAATCAGAGGGAAAACATCCAGTAAGTAAGCCAGGAATGAGGTGGGAGATTAACATTAACCATGACTTTGGAGAGGTAAATTATACAGGAGTGATTGGAAATCATTAGCTCAGGATAGAGATGCATGAAGAGCTTATGTCCAAGTGGCCATGATCCTACAGGTTCAATAGAACAAATGAATATGTTACTTTTATAAGACTTTATCCAAAATATGCAGATTTTATTATTTGTTATAAATTCATTTTTTTAAATAAGTTTATAAAATAAAAAACAATGGAATAAGATAGTTCGTAATAGTTTTATTACTCTTGGTTCTTATTCTTTCAGAATATACTTTAGTAATGATTTTTCCTTAGTTCCTAAAATTATATCCAAATAATATTTAATTTTAGGAAGTTATATTTTGAGGTTATTTTAATTATATTATTTTTAGTCTGGACACCTTACCTCAATTTAATATTGAGGTAAGATGTCCAGACTAAAAATAATATAATTATATCCAATTGTTTTGAATTAGGCCTAAAAGGCAATTAGAAAATATTGAGATAAAATGTTAAAGAAATCACTTTCTTGTTATAAATTAATGTTAATATTTTGAATAAAATATGTTGTAATTTTGGTGTTGTAGGGCTTCAAAAAGCTTTTGATAGAGATTGGTCTCGAGGGAGCATCACACAGGAGCGATGGTTTTCTAATGCATCAGATGAGGGGATCCTTGCCTATAAACTGCTGGTACAGACAGGGCACGTGGATAACCCCATTGACAAATCACTAGTTACTCAGGTAATTATTTACTTTCAAATGAATGTCAAAATCATAAATGACACATATACTGCATCAAAATCATAAATGACACATATACTGCATCAAAATAAGTAAATTAATATATACAGCTAAATTATTGTAATCACTATTAAAGAGAATAATTTTTGCCTGAACTAGGAATCATACTTATAATCTACTACTGAGTTAATTTAAGCTTCCTTCCCATCCAAGCACAAACTTCTCACTTTTCTGTTTTTTTTTCACACTATTCACTTATCAAATTAAAAGAAATATATGTTCTCCAATATTTCACTAACTACCATACTTACCCGAATGTAAGAAAACTTTTTTTTTCTGAAATCTGAAAATGATGAATAATCTTAAATTTACAGATTAAGTAATAAGCCTGGTCAAGATAAATGTTTTTACATTGCATAGTAGAGTAGATAGCTGCAATCTGGTGAAGTCAATGTTTTTATGCTTCAAACTTGTTCTCTATTCTACTTTAATTATTTTTTCTTTTTCATAATTCTCTGTGTTTGTGGGTATGTTAACTATTCTGTGTGTCAAACTATTTGAACACTGTACCTTTATGAGCAATGTGATTAAATCCAGAAGTCTTAATATAGTTATAAGCATGTGTATTAATTCTGTATATTCAAAATTCTATTAATTCTGTATATTCAAAATTCTATCTTATTGTCTTAATTTCTTATAAAATTTAGATTTGAAAATTATATTTATCTGTTAATTTCAGTTTCCTTTGTAAACTTTATAGTTTGACTCTGAATATTCAAGAATTTTAAAGCATCATCTATAAGTTTATGATTCACAATAGCAATTATATCTTCAATAAATCTACACCAGAATTTGAAAATTAAAGAGTGTCCACTAATTATCTTCCTCCAAAGTTCAATGATTTTTCCTCTTGAATTGGTATCTATTTAGGACGTTCATAAACTGATTGTTGCCAGGGTTGCCAGGTTTTTTTCTGCCTGATATCAAGATTTTTAGATAATACAATTAGGCTTTCTAAAACAAACTAGCATAGTTTGAGCTAATTTTCACAAGCACAATAATAACTTAAATATAAAATAACTGATAGTAAAATCATATTCACTTTACAATAATTTTGAAAGAAAAGAAGCTTAAGGAGATGAAACAATTTGATCTCGCCTTACTGGTACTTCTACTACCATTTCAACAGCCTCTTCCACTGTTTGTGTATTTTTTAATGTAATTTTTTCCTCCATGAAAAACACTTAAAAAACAAAGGGCACACGATACAATGAGAATTATAATCATATTTTCCCTTTATTAATCATGAATTTATTCTACAGCATTCACTGTTAATATGAATTAACAGCGTATATAACAGAAAAATTTGCATTTAGACTGGAGCTCGCTCAGGTAGCTCACTCGGTAGAGCATTCAACTAGAGTTCGAAAGGTCCTGGGTTCAAGTCCCAGTCTGAGCGTATAATTTTTCTCTTCAAATATAATTTATTCACTGTTAAATTTACATTGCAACTTTTATTTCTTTTGAACCTGTATAATGCAGTACTTTCACTACTTTCACTATCTGATGATGAATCCATGTTTTAAAATATTTCACTATATGGAAAGCGTACAAAACTGTGAAGTGTAAATTGAGATGGTTAAAAAGGTACATTTTTGCCACTGAATGCAAGCATACAAGCTGAAATATTAACTATGACCAGCAAACTACTAAACTCAAACTGATTAACAAACAGAAACAAAACTCTGGGAATGTGGAAAGAGGGGAAGTCCCAAAGCCAAGATCATGGCAAGTGCAAGGAGCACATCAGTTAAATACTTCTTTATCCACAAATTTGGAATTTTATATAATCACAACTGCTTTAATCGAATTTTGAAATTCCACCAAGGAAATAGGGACAATCCTGCCAAAATTGGGATGCCTGACAACCCTGATTGTTACTAAAGTTCTTTCATTACCTTCTTATTTTTTTGTGATCCCAGCACGTGTATCCTGCTGTTTCTATCAAAAACTTCATATCACTATCTGTTTGGATTTCAGGTTAGGCTGGTAGACTCAGATGGTATCATCAATCCGAAAGCTTTTTACAACTACCTCAGCGCTTGGACAACAAATGATGCTCTTGCATATGGAGCATCACATGCAAATCTAAGGCCAGAACCCCGAATGTGGTATCATGCCGCCGATGATGTGGAGCTCAAAATTCCAAAGTCTGCGCCTCTGGTTTATACACAGCTACCGTTTTACCTGCATGGACTGGGAGACACCCAGCATATTACCAAACTCATTGCACAGGTTTGTGTTCTTAAGTTTATATGGTGGTTGGTTACTAATGGCAAACACTCAAGATTTACTTAAATTAATAACATTTCATAGTTTCATTGTATATAATCCAAATTCAGGCTTTACTTTAATAGGAAGAGATCCAGTGAGATCCAAGATTACTTTAGAAAATCAAAGTATAGAGCAGGTGTCTAGTTTCAAGTATTTGGGCTGTGATGTTGGCTACAATGTGGAAAGAGATATTGACTCCAAAATAAATAAATTTCAGACGGTGTGTGGAACAATACAGAGAACATTCAAAAATAAAATTAGAAAAGAAACCAAGATAAAAATGTATAATGTTATGGTGGTTCCCACAATATTGTATGTATGTGAAACTTGGGCTCCAATGAAAAAACAGAAGGATAGAATACAGACGGCAGAGATGAGGTTCCTAAGACAAGTAAAAGGATGTACAAGACTTGATAGAATAAGAAATGAGGATATAAGAGAAGAATTGAAAGTACAGCCTTTATTGGATAAGGTCACTAATTACAGACAGAAATGGATTGATCATATGGATGGAATGAGTAAGGAGAGATATCCATTGTTAGCAAGAAATTATCAAGCAAGAGGAAGACATGATGTTGGAAGACCTAGAAGACATTGGGCTGATGCATTATGAAGTTGGAACGGGCAATTGCCTAATCCCTGGAGTGATGATGATGATGAATTTAATACTGGTTTTACCACATATTTATACAGATTACATTTTGTTTCTCTTGTAAGAAGTCTTAACTTAAAGAGTCTCAGTATTCCAAAGTATGAGTTATTGACATTTTGAATTCCCTAACCAAATTTGTTCACTGATTTTGTTAGTATCATTAATTAAAGAGCCAAGCTATACAAAACTAGAAACCCTCTGAAATTTATATTGATTAATATTTATATGGGTTATTTGTGTTTTATATAATTTTTGTTAATAAAATTAGAGGTATAAAAATTCAATTAGGGCATGCCGTAGCATAGTGGTTAAGGCACTGCGCTACAAGCCGGAAGGTCAGGGGTTCAAGTCCCGGTGGGGTCAGGATTTTTAAACTGATCCAAACCTTCTGGCGGCACTATGGCCCTGGGGTCGACTCAGCCTCTAACGAAAATGAGTACCAGACGCTTGTTTTGGGGGTAAAGGCGGCCGCCACGCAGGGCTGACATCAAGTGCCGATTGTCCAGAAAAAGTGGGAGCCTCCCACTACCCCAGGGGCCTCCTGAGGCCTGTAGTGGGAATAGTTTACTTTTTATAAAAATTAAAAGATTTTAATGTTATATTTAAGAAAGTATTTAGTAATGATGAGGAAATAAAGTGTAGAATAAATAAAAGCAGAAACTTAACAAGATGTTTAAACTCCTAACTTATGGGGGAAAAAAATTCCAAATTGTTATAATATATTCTGTAGTTGTGATGTTGGCTGAGGATGGGAGGGATGCATCTTGAAAACTGAAGTTCCCATATTAGGAAAACATGACATATGAGGTAAGATAAGAATAGATTAATTTTATTAATTTTGTGTAGTATCCAAGTATCTGCCATGGCAGTGAAACATCGACCTTGTTCAAGACTGATATGTCAAGACTGAGTTCATTTGAAAAGAAGACATTAAGAAAAATATATGGTCCAATATGTGACAAGGGAGAATGGCGTATAAGATACAACTCTGAGCTCTATCAGTTGTATGATACATTTTAAAGTATATATATATATATTAATAGTATCTCTAGAATGAAGCTTAATTATGATGCTTCAATATTTTTGTTTGCAGGTTCGATCTCTGTGTCAGAAGTTTGAGGAGAAAGGGTTACCTAACTTCCCTCTAGGAATTCCATTCCTGTTCTGGGAACAGTACTTAGGACTGCGTCAGTCCCTGGGCTTCGCTCTTCTGTGTGCACTTGTTGCTGTGTTTCTCGTAGTGGCAATACTGTTGCTCAACTTGTGGGCTGCAATACTCGTTATTTTTGCGCTTGCAGCCATCGTGATTCAACTGCTTGGAATAATGGGGTTTCTCGGAATAAAACTCAGCGCAATTCCAGCAGTATTACTTATTGTTGCAGTGGGTATTGGAGTTCACTTCACCGTACACGTTTGTCTGGTAAGTAAAATATTTTTCTTCTTTTTCTAGCTAAATCCTTCCTTCCTTCCTTCCTTCATTATGTTGTTTCCAATTGCTTGGGTCAACTATGAGATCTCAAGCCCTCTCTGTCATCCCATTTTTAGTTGTATGTATCTCTGTTCATATTCTAGCTAATATCCTTCTTTAAAGATTGAGTTTTTGATAAGTTTCTCTTAAAATCTTGATCCTCCCACTCCTTTCCTATATTTCAAAACATCCTTTTCAATTTGTTCCAACCTCCATTTCTTAACATAAATAGAAAGAAAAATGTACACTTGAACTGAAATGTTAACTCAAGATCTCCAGCTTTATTCACTGCCACTCTGCTTGGACATACTTCTCATAGCAAGCACAAATTCCTGTCTCTTTAATTCCTGAGCCCTCCATAAACTATTAACAAGATTTAATTAAGGGTGAGATAGCTTAATGGATAAAGCACTAGATTGAATATCCAGAGACCCTGGGTTCAAATTCCACTTTAGGCAAAATTTTCTCTCTTAAAATATTAATTTGTCCTTTAATATAATTGATAAATTTAAATTAAAATATTAAAAAAATGTATTTTAGGTATTGCCACCAAATTTTGGGAAGCTACAAGGAAAATTACTATTGTCAAATTCTGATCATTAGATAATATACATGCATGTATTTAAATACTAAATTCATCATGATGTTCCTTTGTTCCTCAGGCTTCACTTATCAATTCATACTCAAATTTCTCACAGAATTGAAAGAACATGTTGTGACAGTAAATGAGATTTGAATGAGAAAGCTGGTTTGTTTGTAAGTGTAAATGTGTTTGTTTACAAGATAATGCCTCATGAATATTAACTGTAACAAGCACAATTTAAAAATACATTTACATTCCATACAGATTAGCATTTACATCAAAACACAATACTTCATCACGTAAATAATATTTTAAGCTCTAATAGATATTCTTACTTTATCTAAACATCATCTTCAGTCTCTTTGTGTCATATTACAAGACATATGACAGTTAAATTTTTTTCACATTATAATCAATTCAAAATAGCTATGTTTTATTTTATCATATGTTACGTAATTTGAATTGGAATATATCAGAATTCATATTTTACTCCCTAAAATTAAACTTTATGTATACTTTAAAAAACATGGATTATATAAAAACTTTATAACCTTACCATAAATATTATCCACATAGAGTTTTATTTAAGAAAGAAAAATTAACTCTCAAACCGGAACTTGAACCCGGTTCAAGCATTAATTTTTCTTTCTTAAATAAAACTCTATCCAGGATTAGAAAGTATTATTTTAAATAGAAACATCAAAATATTATCAACATATTTATATTTTAATATTTCAAGGAAATAATGCTATGAGGTTTATTTTAGATAATATGAGTAAGATATGCACTTAAGTTATGTAGGTAGGAAATAACACTATGAGGTTTATTTTAATTTTGTTGAGTTGTTTCTTGACTCACCTCATACTTCTTAACTCCCTCGCAGATCCGGATTTCTTCACATTCTCAATGCTGTATCACATTCACAACACATGGAGAATGTCACAAATACAGTGAAGAAATCCGGATCTGCAAGGGAGTTAAGAAGTATGAGGTGAGTCAAGAAACAACTCAACAAAACTAGATATGCACTACTCACCTCATATTTGTAGCTTTTTTGAAGACTCGAATTTCGATGCCTTAGGGATCATTGTCAATTCTTTCTAACTGTTTAATTTATTTAAAACTGAATAGTATAAAACTTAAACAAAGATTCAATTCTGTTAATACATGCTTTGTATATTATAGACTCTTGTCATCCCAACTTTCTTAAAACAATGTCAAACTAAAAATATATAAAACACTTATTCTTCTTGTTATGTCATATGTACTCACTTTAAGAGAGATGAAAAGATTACAAGTATTTGAGAATAAAGTAGTTATAAAAATGTCTGAACCAAAGAAAGATGATTGGAGAAAACTACTTAACAGTGACATGATATTTATGGGAAACAAAATGTAATAAGAACAGTTTAGTCTTTAGATAAGCAATGGACAGGGCATGTGGCACGAATAGTGAATGTAATGGAAAGTTCTTGTAGGAAAACAAGCGAGAAACCAAGAATGAGGTGGTATTTATATATTAGTATGGTTTCAATCCAGGATTGAAAAAGAAGCAAAACTTTTAAAACATCTATCTAAACCTTTGGATTTAACAGTTTGGGAAAAAATATATATTCAAAAAAACCATACTAGAACTATGAACTTTGAGATTCCGGAAGAACCAAGCTTGATTACAAAGTTCTTCAAAAATACAACAGATAGCAGTTTAGGAAATGATTCATTCAAAATAACACCAGATGGCAGTTTGAAGAGGAATTCCTTAAAAAGAACACCAGATGGCAGTCTAGATAATTACCGGCAAAAAGGAAGAAAAAAAAATTGACAGTCGTGAAAACAGCTGACGATGACGACAAAGTGTCGCCGATACTGCAGTGCTGTGTTTAAAGAAACATAGATGTATGAGGTAAGAAAAAAATCACGATTCATTTAATTATTAATGAGGTGGTAGATTAAAAATAATTGAGGTTTGAAAGAAGTGAATTATATAGAGAATGATTGGAAAACATTAGCTCAAAATAAGGATGTATGGAGAACTTATGTCCATGCAGTCATGAACCTCCAGTGAGTTAGTTATATTTTATATTGTTTTTCCCCAACATTTCGACCCCCAATTATAATAAAATGTATCCATCTATTTTTCCTGAGTATTAATTCCTTCCACTATTCGTTAAAATGCATTTGTTGTTTAATAGGCAATTTCTTCTTTACTAAACAAATCCAATTCATTTTCATTTTCTTAATCAATTTCCATGATCACTGTTCTTTAATTTCCAATTAACAGGCTTATACTAAATTTTAATGTTTATTATTTCAGGGTTTCGTAACAAGTATAGGTGGCAAGGATCGGCGTATCCGTCTTGCAGTGGAACACATGTTTGCACCAGTGACACATGGAGCTCTGACGACCCTCCTCGGAGTTTTAATGCTGGCTTTCTCAGAATTTGACTTCATTGTCAGGTAGGGCTTCCTCAAGTGTTAAACTGTTTAACCAACTTCCTAAGTAGATACATTTCACAGAGCATGGCTTCATTGCTTCCTGTACTAAATTATTCTACCACAATGCACACGACACAATATTAAATACTCGTATTTTATAACATCAACTTCCTGAGTTAAACATTTTTCCCACAATACGTGCGACTTCCTATTTAATATTTTTTGTTTACCAACTTCCGTTTTTTAGATCTGTTCCGTCTCAGGATCATGTTTCTTTCAGGTGTAAGTTACTCTCCTCTTCTTACCTTGTATGGACTCTATAAACATTCTCTCCGCAGTATATCTCCTTATGTTACATGAAATCTTATGAAGTGTTCTCTGTTATTTGATACAGCCATGAAAATTGAGACAAATATTTTACCCTTTTTTTAGTGAATTCTGCAGGAATGAAGTTGTTCTCATGAAAATATTTTTTAAAACTTTTTACAAATCTTTATCCTTCCTATCTAGTAGGCACTGAAAATGACCATGACAAAAAAATATATATATAATTATATGTCCACCGCTGTGGTCTCAAGATAGTGTGCTGCCTTGTCATGCAGCGGGCCCAGGTTCGATCCCCGGTCAGGGCAGTTTTTCTGGATGAGGTTTTTATCAGGGTTTTTCCTCACCTGTAAGACAAATGTCAGGAAAACTTTAAGGCCCAAATGGTCCCCGAAATCATATAGCCATCATCCTCATCATCATTATCCTTCACCGGTGTGGAAAGCAACAGGAAGCTACCACATCTACAATTCCCTAGTAAAGCTACAAGCAAAGCATTAAGATGCTATGATTGCAGTGAAAGACCTGCCCTCGGGCAGAATTACTATGGATGGATATAATTATATATGTATGTATATATATGTTTATTAAACTCTAATGGCTGCAATTTTTGTTTTTTTTTAACCAAATCAACATGTAGCAGTAATTTAAAAAAAAAGTAAGGTCGAGTTTATTAACCAGCAGAATTAGATCATTAGGAATGGTAATTCACCTGAAGCAAAATTTAAAAAAAAACTGCTTGTGCTGAAGTTTACATGTTTTCACATCGAAACTAAGTATGTGCCATTGAAATAAAATGGGAAATTTATTCTTAAAAAATTAACAAAGGTGTTTACCTGAAAGTTATACTTGTAATTTAAAAATAGGTTGAACAGCCACCATGTTTGATTTCATACAATGCAACTGGTTATATACAATTAATTATCAAATGAAAGCTACATTCCATAAACCAAAAAAATTGGATTATAAATTCAATCTGCTGTAGAATTTGCTTAGTTTATTTTAGTTTCTGCATGATGGTCTTTTCTTTTCTTTTCTTGCCTAGCACCATTGTTATACAAATGGATTAATTTGATTTTTTCTTCTTCTTCTTCCTTTCATATGATAGACCTAGTGGTCTGTTACGGTCTCAATCCAATGTTTGATGGGTCTGCCCAATGATCTCTTGCCTAGTGACTGGTAATTTAAGATTTGACATGGTATTCGTTCTGCTCATCTTCTTATGTGAGATTTCCAGTTGTTTCTGTATTTTTGCACATATTCCGTGATTGATTCTGTTTGTAATTCTTTGAGAATCTCATAATTCCTTTTATGGTCTGTTCTTGAGTAACCTGCAGTATGTCTCATGAATTTCATTTCTGCCACAGTTAGTCTTTGTTCATGTACACTGCGAATTGTCCAGGCCTCACCGCCGTAACATAATATGGGTCCGGCAAGTGTTTTATAAATTCTAGTTCTTTTCCTATAATTATTAATACCATTTATAATCTGTATTGAAACTATGAATACCCACAGAGAAATAGTAGCCAAATTTTGATTTATGATGAGATACAATTGCCTAGTCCATGTCAGAAACATTAAATAATTTCTTTCAGTATTGAAGTGAAATTATGACAAAATTTATTCATGCATTTAATGGATTTTTGGAGCACAAGGTAATATTAATTTTAAAAGCAAAATTGTTTTTGAGCTCCAAATTTCAGGGGTCTTTATTTTTTAGTCCAAAATTGGCTTAGGAAATTATAATTTTATTTTTATAACATGAGTTAACAACTAGCAAAATGATTTACATTTTATAAAATGGATCATTTATGGAATTGAGTGTTAATCATTTATGATAAAGTAGGTTTCTATTAAGTTTATATGATTTATAGAGCTGCTACCCAACCTTCTTCTTCCTTCCAAGTATTAGACCAAGGCCTGTTACGATCCTATAGAAAATTTTTCCTTATAGGAAATTCTCGTATAAGACTTGAAAGCATAAAAATAGTCCCTTCGATTGGTTGCTGGCCAAAGGAAGGCAAGACCAGTGATGGGGCTGCCATCTTATAGCCTCTGGTCAGGCATTTCTGGAGAAGAAAAGAAAATAAAGGAAAGAAGAAATAAAAGTAATAAATAAAATAAAAATATAACCATGAAGTACAATTATGTAATTATATTATAAAAACAATCACAGTGATCTAGAGATCTGTATAGAACGGGAAAAAAAATTAAAAGTTATAATGGAAAAGTCTTGAAGAAAAGACCATTAACAAGACCTAGGTAAAATAATCCTACTATAGGACTTAGGAGACCTTGAGGTAAAAGAAGGTTAAGGCTCCCACCTTTCTAAACAATTAGCATGAGGTGTCAGCCCTGAGTGATGGCAGTCTTTATCCCCAGAACATCACCTGGTACTCATTTATGTTAGATTTGACCCCAGGTTCATGGTGCTATCAGAAGTTTTAGGCTAGTTTAAAAATCCTTACCCCACTAGGACTCAAATGCCTGATCTTCTGGCTTGTAGCATATTGCCTTAACTAACTATGCTACAGCGTGCCACGTGATAGGTTAATATTTATAAGAATCTTAGAGAATTAAATTTTATTATAATTAAAAGAAATAAACGTTATCTCAGTCAAAACATAAATTTATTGTGTCGACGTTTCAATCTCCTTATGTGAGATCATTTTCAAGACATGGTTGTTTATAAATTTATTGTACATAGTTACCATCACCAAGACAATTTTTTTATAAATATATGTATACAAATTTAAATGAATAAATTTAAAATTCCAATTTATAATTAAAAATATTTTAGCAAGGAATCATATGTTTCACACCATTCTTTAAATTTTTTTTTTGTTTATTTAATGCTTTATTTTGTTCTTTTTTTTATATAGGCCATTTCTGCTATTAAATTTTAATTTATTCAGTTGGCTAAGGACAGGATCAGTGGAGGGCTTTAGTATTGATCCTAAGGGTCGTATGCAAATACATTACTCTCTACTCAAATTACTTCCAATCACTGGTGAGCTGAGATCGAATTAACGGCCGCCTTAACCGGTCATGCATGAATGTTGACGTTTCATAATATTGGCAACGAATTACCCAGAATTCTCAGCGATAAAACCACTTCCGTTATTTCGTCTGCTATAGAGGAATGCATTTATGCTTGCATCCCGCAAATAATACCGTATACAAACACGTCTGCGACGTGCAATATTACGCCGATTCTCCTGTTCTTCCAGTTGAATTCTTTGGTAGACTCTATCAAATTCCTCTTCTCCGCGTATACCGAAAACATGATCGAAGTCTTCAAGGTCCGACATCTTGGATAAGTTTCAAACTACATTGGTTACCATCGGTTCCCTTCGGGATTTTCACATAAGTTTATATCTTGAGCTACGATCTTAAGGTACCTTGTCAGGTAGCTTTACAATTATTACCGCATGAATAGATTTCTGAGTAAGAAAAATGTGTTTGAATAAAACTTTATCAGCAGAGAACGCCTTTTACTGTCTAATGCATTCAAACATTCGACCCTAAGTATACTACAAACTGGATTTAGTTAAAATCCTCCTTTTTGTTAGTTATTTTTAAGTAGTTGTTATTTATTGTAAAAGTTATTTGTTATGTTCTTGGTGGTAAAAAATGTAATGTTAACAAAGTTAGCCACTGTGCGGTCTGAATGAGAAGGAAGTGCAGGTTATTAACTGATACTGGATACTGTTTTTCCTCTTGATTATGTTAATGTGTTGCATGAAATGTCTCAAATTACACTTGCAGCTACCTGGTGACATCAATACACTTTACTCTCTGTTCTACTTCACTTGTCAAAGGAGCGTCTATCTCCCATCTGCTACCAATTCTATGGCCATATGCTACTGTACTCATTAAGTTAAACAGCAAAAAAATCTGATTGACAAGTTGAGAAGGAAATAAATAAAAAAAGTCCATAACTCAAGGCCTATGTAAACAAAATGAATTTCTCAGTGAGTGAGAATTTATGATTTGATTTTCCTGCTTACAGAATAAATCTAAATATAATATTATTTATATATTAAAATAATATTATTGTCATTCATCCTCTGATTATATCCTGACTAGAGCAAGGAATTATGTGAAATTAAAGAATTATATGAAATTTCATGTTTTTTAAATTATCAGTCAGACAGTATCAAGACAAAGAATTTTTATATTTTATGAATGGGACTAAAGAAAGATTTCATATTTTATAATATTTTGGCAAAATCTTCATAAAATGTCATATTTAATATTCCTTCATATCTTACAACATTTCAAATATTGCTCCTTTTTTTTAAAAATAAAAGTTCACAGTTTCTGAAATTATACACCATCACAGGGGCAGATGAAATGAATAAGAGTATGGGGAAATGGTAGAATGAAACATGTGGCAGGGGAAAACGGGATAAACCCTGAGAAAAACCTGCCTGGGCTCCATTTTGTCCATCAAAAAACCTTCACGGAGGCTGAGGTATGAACCCAGGATCTTTATTTAGTTTTATACGCTAATGCTCCTGAACGATATAACATCAGTTGAAATATCACTGAAGATGAAACCACATAAGATATGAAACTGGTATAATTGGAAGACTAGATATAAGATGATGTATAAAGAATTTTAATTTAAATCTTAAATTAAACCTCATATTGATTTTTCCTATAAAATTTCAACACTATATTGTGTTAAAAATATATACTAGAAGTGTTTTGATCTTCAACAACAAGGGTATTAAAAAAATTGGACACAGTAAACTATACCACAGCTTAAGAATCATGTTGTTTAAGGACTACACTGGGAATGAAATGGTTAAGGAAAAATTCCTTTGGTATGAGTGGGTATTGAATTCAAGGCCTCATGAATTGTAGTCAGAAGCTGAGACCATAAGATAATGAGTCTGGCTGCTAACAAATAAAATGAATTGTTTAAAAAATTAAATTGTGTGACTATAATGTAAATATCTTTTTAAGTAAAATCTGCTAAAATTTAAAAGTATTTTTTAATTTTAAAAATTAAAAAAGTTTACCTCTATAAAATATATTTACAATAAAAAGTTAAGCTTGAGCTTTTAACGAAGAAGAATGTTTTATATATTGAAAGAAGAAGAAGAAGAACAAGAATATTTTTTTAAAAAGATGTTTATCTCTTTGAGATTTAAATGAAGTTGCTTGAAAGCTACATTTTAAGTTTATTGGTGATGAACAAAAGAGTTTTAATGACCAAGTAGCTATATTACAACAGGTTTCTCCACATGTTGTAACATAATATGTACAGCTCATGTTACAGGCTGTGTGTGTGGTATTCAGACAACATCTTGACAACCACAAAACTGTGACCTCTACCCCCTGCTCATCAAGTTTTATTATCATCATAAAGCAACTAAAAAATTATGCCACCTCAATAAATACCTGACATACTCTATAATAAATCAAAAGAATGTTTATAAAAGTGTTATATCATTAAAGAATAAAAGTAAATTATATAATCATCATCATCAACAACAATCATGGATTGAGCCAATGTGGCTTGTTCCGGTCTCATAGATTCTCATTCAAAAAGTTGAATCCATCTCTTTTCGGTCTACCAATATTCCTGTCTCCTCTTGGTTTGTAATTAAGTATAATTTTTGGAATCCGATCATCTTTAATTTTTTTGAATATGTTCTTTCCAGTTATTTCTAGATTATTTTATTTTATCTAAAAGTTTAAAAATATTTAGCTCATTTCTAATGCCTTCACTTCTTCTTTTATCTAGAAGTTTGCAGCCAGCCACACTTCTCAGAAATCTCATTTCAGCTGCTTCAATGATCTTCTCTTCTCTTTTAGTTAAAACCCAAAATCACTACCATACAATAGTAAGGGGACATCCACTGCTTTATAAAATTTTAGTTTTGTTTCCATTCTTGTGTTTTTAAATATTATTTTAATTGTGCCACATATATAATTAAATTTATTAAGTTTGTTAAACAGATCTTCATTTTTAAAATAGGAGATTTCATAACCCAGGTATTTAAAATGGTTCACTTGTTCAATGAGTTTCCCTTCCAGAATTATTTTAGCTCTCAAGTAAATTGTAATTTTATTTAATTAATATTGGAAGTAAACATTATGAGGTTATATCATTAATAGTGAGTGGATAACATATTTTAACGACTCACCTCATATATTTTCAAATTTCTTTGATACCGGCGGTTTCAGACAATATCTTGTCCCTCTTCAGTCTTCCACTGATGAAATTCTGTGGTTGTTGATTTCTCTAATGACATCACCTCTTGTGCTGCCATCTTTCGTTGGGATTATAAACTTTGTAATTAAATTTTAAAAAAATGTTCTCCACTCACTATTAAATTGTAATTTGCTCAAAATTTGTACCAGGTTTATAATGTATTCAGCTTACAATAGAAACCAAGCTCACTCCGATCACCAATAAATATTTTTTAAAATATTTTATACATTGATAAACAATCTTTTTATTTTTTATTTTATCGTTTTATTTATTAGACATTTTTATCAACTTTAACCTTTTTATTTTTTCTTATTTCTATTTTTTTTTATTATTTTCCTTACCTATTTTTATTTCTTCTTTTTACTTTTGTTTTAACTTTGAGGCTTGTTGAATCCATTCATTCGTATGCAACTGTGTCCTATTATGACTTTGGCCATCCTCTATTTCTCTTTCCTTTTGGTATCCATTTCCTTATTCTCTTCACTAGTCTGTTTTTACATGCTGTCAATGTGTTCATTCCATTAATTATCTTCTGATTAAACATTATCTAAATGTTGATAGGTTTATTTTTTACTTTATTAAATTAATATTAATAAGCTAGAGCTATTTCTATAGTCAAAATAGGTAAATTAATGTATACAACTAAACTATTGTAGTCAATGGTAAAGAGAAAAAAAAATGCCTGGACCGAAAATCGAACCTCGAACCTTCAGCATCATGTGCTGACGCTCTGACTATTGAGCTAATTCAGGCTTTCTTCCAATTCAAACACAAATTCTCCTCTTAACTTACTCTCTTGACTCCACATCCAATGCAATGAACCATCATTCATAATGCACATTGATTTGCTTCTACATTTTTTTTAATGTTATATTTAGTTTAACATGTTTCAGTCCTGACAAATTTATTTAAAAACATTGTGGAGAACTGGAACATGTTGAAATAAATATAACACAAAATATTAAGCTTTACCACTTAAAAGTAATGTAAAATTCTCGTTAAAAATACTTAGAATAGAAGTTGTCTAATTGCGTTGTCAATAGCTATAGCCTTCGGACATTAGAGAATTGTATAAATGGAAAAAAAAAAAAAAAAAAAAATGTTATTGTTTGTGCTGTGTTTGGAATGGTGTAGTGGGCTGCACACCAATGTACAAAATGGAGGTCTGCAGTTAAATTCCTGGTTCAAATGTTAATTTTTCTTTTAAAAATGCTTCTACATTATTCAATGTGTATTTGTAAATGTTCAAGTCCCAGTTCAAATGTTAATTTTTCTTTTAAAAATGCTTCTACATTATTCAATGTGTATTTGTGAATGTTTATTGAATTGGTTGTGGGGTCAAGAGGAGAATTTGTGCTTGTCTAGGAAGTAAATCTGAATTAGCTGACAGGTCTGAGCATCAGCATGTAAAACTGAAGGTTTGGGGTTCAATTCCCAGTTTTGCAGAATTTTTTCTATTTACCATTGATTATTTTAATATAATACATTTGGGAATTTTAACATTATGAGGTTTCCTTAATAAGAATCAAATGAATCATGAATTCTTCTTACCTCATACATCTATGTTCTTTTATTTAAACACAGCACTGCAGTATCGGAGAAATATCTTGTCCATCATCAGCTGTTTTCACAACTGTCCATTTTTTAGTTTTGCTGGTAATTATCCAAACTGCCATCTGGTGTACTTTTGAAGGAGTCATTTTCTAAACTGCCATCTGGTGTATTTTTTAAGAACTTTGTAATTAAGCTTTGTTCGTCCAGAATCTCGAAGTTCATGGTTCTAGTATGATTTTTTTGATAAGATATATATTAAAAAAACCATCCTAGAACCATGAACTTCGAGATTCCGGATGAACCAAGCTTAATTACAAAGTTCTTAAAAAATACTCCAGATGGCAGTTTAGAAAAATACTCCTTCAAAAGTAAACCAGATGGCAG